>LUCM01004398.1:0-44007 GCA_008360955.1 Fasciolopsis buskii | reverse complement strand
ATCTGCTGCTCCCTTGAATGAATCAGCCACACGGAACAATAAAGCGTGCGAAATACGATACATAGCTAGCCTAGACCCGCTAGCGGAGAGGAGAAGCAACGACAGAAGGTCCTTCTGCGCCGTTTACCTGGTTTGACCCACCAACTCACAAGTCAGAATTCAAGTGAAGCTCGATATTAAGTTTTGTTTGGGTGGCCTCTGCGATATGTGAATTAACCAGCCAATTCAACCAGCAACGAGTTTTCAAAAATTTTCAACCGGCGCTAATATTTCTAAATAACTGTAAATTCCGGAAATATTGAAAAAGGACAGATTTCTGTATGTAGAAAATTCTAAGTAGCAGGAATGAATTCTCGGCTTCCAATAAAACCTTGGAATGGTCATCGACCATAACACTTTTTCAAACGGCTTGACTGCTACTGGTTAGATTCCATCCCCGTGATTGTTAGGTCGCTAAATGGATTGAATATTGTCAACATTTTAGCGATGTACCACCTATGGGTTTCATCCAATTCGGAATCTGCTTCAAACGAGGAATCGGTCATTTAGTTTAATGAAAAAAAGTCTTTGTACACATTTGGTACAATTGTTTTCCAAATTTATTATTATTTCCTATTTTGAATAGTTTGCTCCCGGTTATTCAAAAATATTCCACTGTGATATTAAGGTTCTCAACTTTACGTCACGATTTTACACATTCAACTTCTCTAATCAAAAATAACCCCAGCCATTAAGAACTGAGTCCCAACTTTCGCTTATAGCCATACAGATGACAAAAAAGCTACAAGATGAAAATTTGTTTCTTCGTCCTCACAGTTGATTTACTACCATTTTTAGACAAATAAACTAATGATGGCTGCGCCACAACGTGTTGGCTCTGACAGTGGACTCACTGTGCGATTCATGTCTATGCTGCGTCAGTGAAACGCCAAATTAGGATTGAGTAAGAGTAATTCAACTTGACTGCTCCATCTCTACTATTTTGAAGAGCAAACGCTCTGACATTGTAGTTGTAGCAGGTGATTTTAATGCACAAGTTGGAAAACAGTGCATCGGAGTCCTGTTTAGGTGGGTGATGCGTCTTGCCTCCTCAGCAAACAGATAATGGAGAAAGATTTCTCCAATTTCGTACAGACAACCGCTTGCTTCTATCTAGTACGAATTTCCGACACAGATCGCGTCGCACTGCGACATGGCGCTCCAGCTCGACAGGTACTTTGAGTCAGATTGACCATATCGCAGTTAGCTACCGTTGGCGCGGTTCTGTCCAGAACTGTAGATCATACTGGACCACGTACGTCGAATCGGACCATGCGTTAGTTTTAATGCGATTTTTGCTGCACCTCAACGGCCATCAATGCAGATCACAAACTCGATTGGCTGTCGAACGTCTGTGCAATTCGGCCGTTCGCAAAAAAATATGAAAAGAAACTATCCAAGGAACTAAGAACTACGACTAGCAGTGGTATCAAATTAAGCAGGATATGCATTTGGCAGCAGATGTCGCCTGTGGTCCTAGGTCAAGCGTTCATCAAAGAAACTGGATCTCGCAAGCGTCGCTGGGTCTAATGGAGCAAAAATGCCAACTCCCTAACTGCAAGGAAATGAACAAGATGCCCCGGCAGTTGCAACGTCAATTTACGATAAGCCTCAAGAATGATCACGAAAATTGGTGGGTTAAGGTAGCCGAAGAGATGGAGGAACCGGCCTATTCAGGTAACAGTCGAAAACTGTTTCAGCTTACACGCGACAGCGGTGGGCGGCGAACTTCGGTCAGTGAAGTCGTGTGCGATAAGAATGGAGAGCTCATTCATGGTAGACAGGAAATACTGGACCGTTGGGCAGAGCATTTAAAGGATCAGTTTAGCTGGCCACACGCTAACGCATTTAGTCCAACGTCCACAGCTGCAAGTCCTTGGGAGGTGCCACTTGATCCCCCAACGAAAGTGGAAGTAGAATCGAATATTCGGCTTCTAAAGTGGAGAAACGCAGCCGGTCTCGACGACCTTCCACCAGTTCTTTTCAAATTGGGTGTAGAATCTCTGGTAAAGTCCCTTACCTCCTTGTTTCATGATATTTGGAACGAGGAGCGCCTTCCGTTATCGTGGAGCAGGTCACTGATTGTACCCATCTTCAAGAAGGTCAAACGAAGTGACTGTAGCAATCATCATGGGAGTAGTTTGATTCCGATAGTCACTAAGATGTTAGCCTGAATAATGCTCCGCCATTTGACACCGATTCGCGAGGGTAATATCCGCGAACAGCAGGCCGGATTTCGTCCAGCTCGAGGTTGCATCGACCAGATATTCACTCTTTGGCAGTTAGTAGAAACGCTCCGCACGCTCCGCCGTCCTACGATCGTAGTCTTCCTGGACTTGAAAGGTGTGTTCGATTCCGTGGATCGACCAGCACTATTCAGTGCTCTCCGCCGGAAGAGTATGCCAATGAAATTCGTGAACCTGTTGCGAGCATTACACTCCCATACCTATGGTCGCGTGAGGGTATACTGTGAACTAACAAGTTCATTCGAAACGAAAAGTGGCGCCTGGAGGTCAACAGATGACGTGGCAACGTGGAATGAGAAAATGTACAGCGAACTTAGGTAAGGTAGGTATCTCACGTCTTCGTGGCTAAGGTCCGAAAGATTCGTCAACTAGCTGGCTCGATACACTCAAGGATATGACAATGAATCAGAATGATTGAAAGAGTGTGTTTGTTCAGTTAGACTGTTCCGTGTGTTGGCTGCAGCAGCGTCTCATCTTTTCTCTCCTTTTTATAGAAACGTATAACTCTGGGGAAAACGCAGCGATCAGTGAGGCTTGTCCTGCTGTTTACCGCTGAACGATTATGATGATGATGAGGGTTTTCATTGGACATGAGATTGCCGCATTTCCTCAGGCAACGGATGGTATGTTATACGCCACGGAAGACAATGACTGATGTATCAAGACGCTGCATGCAAAACCATTGAAATATCCCTCAAATTGTAGAAAGACCTCACGAAATCAAAGTAGGCATGCATGAGTGCATGCATGCTTTAAACAAACTCATTTCGTTAAGTGCAAATTATTTCGAAGGAAGCAATTAATAGCTCATAAATGCAGGGTACGTTTCGTGAAAGATGCCTGTAGCCATGGGAACTGATTGTTGTGGAGCAAATCTTTTGCAACATAGGTCTGTCTGACATCGTACTAATATTAGAACTCTGAGAAGAGAAAATATTTGCGGAAATTAAAAAGTCCATTTGTGTTTTGGCATTTGTTATAGAAACCATCAAGCCAACACTTAGAACCAAATGCCCTGACCACTAAGCTATCTCGGTTATGATCATCAAAAACGTGAGACCTTAGAAATCTAGTTTAATGCAGCCATTTTTCCGACTATATAAAACTAGCAGCATCGACTTGAAGCTGGGAAAATCCTTATCAGGTTCATCTTTAATCACAATATTTATTATCAAACTTAGAAGCAACAAAGACCGCTGGTAAATTCATTGCGGTGAAAAAACTGGAAAAAATTCGGATGTTCCTGGATCTACATAATTGTTTTTTTTATTTTGGGCATCACCCCCGACTCTAAGCTGGTGCCGAATCTGTGTGGCTGCCTAATCCACTAAAATGCGATCAGTCTTGCCCGAAGAGAGACGCAAAATCCACCAAATTCCCCCAGTTTTTCAACTACGTAAGAAAACAAAATGTCTCCTAGGAACTTTATCATGGTGCGGGCTAATGTACTATATCATATTGGGATGAATAGTAAAATACTTGGGTCTTAGTGACACACATGGATAAGCCGTTTATGATGGAATGGGGGTCATCAAAGACCGACCTGCATATTCGTTTCCATTTTCCTTAAAAATGATAATCTAATAACACAGAGAAGAAACAAGTGCAACTTGGTCGTTTTGATCTTTGGTACTACTGAGGCGCCAGATGTCAAACGGCTTCACAGTTGCAATTTGTCAGCCACGTGACTAGGTAAATATGATGAACCATTGGAAATAAGAGGTACAGAGACATCTCCGGATGGATGGAACCTTCAGGTAGCATTTTTCTGCTAACAGTATACATTCACTTGCTTTTAAAAAATTTCTGAGGAAGATAAAATAGATACAATTTGTGTTATTTTCTGTTTATCGGGTAAAACCTCCGAGAACAGCTGCATTTACTGATCACCAAGGCTCAGCAAATAAGTGCATCCCGAGAGGTTCACATTATCATTCGTCGAATGTAAATAAAACTAGTTCGGAAAAACCGATGGAACATGAGTCTCCGACGGATGGACCTGATATGTGCAACAAACCTCTGAATCATCAGGACAAGGTGTCAACGGGCATTGCTTTGCCAAATAATAATTCTTTTGAACCTTTTTTTCCAAATAACGTCTTTCGTCATCGACAGCAACAGCCGAATTCAACAAATTTATATTTTGAACAACCTTACACTAAATTTCTGCGTACAGAAAATAATTGTATTTTCGAGATATTCAGTTAGTATACTCACAGAAAGTCCGGTACCATAGCAAACAGAACCATTCTCAAACCAAGCTCAAAGATTAGGCAACCCAAATCCGGTTTTGTTATATTTGCCAGTGGTTTCTTTTCCAATTTCCTGACCTTGTTTGTGGACAGTAGTGATTAGCTTGGTATCTTGCTACATCCTGCAACGGATAAGTGTGATCCTGAAAGCGTCTGCATGTTTTTTTGTCTTTCCTGGTAGACCAAAAATTCACAAGTAATCAGGTGTCCGCACCAGTTAGTCGGAAACAAAATGGGAAACCGAGCGCGTGCAGTTCTGTGTCACGAATTTAGTTCACTCATCAACCCCATATACCTAGGCACACAGGTTCACATCTAGCGGAACACACGAAGAATTATTCTGAACAAACGTGAGCCTAGTCAATTGTCATAGTTCATCCCAACTGACGTGACTGTTCATTTTCAGATGCGGTGACGCCTACGCTAATAGTGCAGACCGAAAATGATTACAACAGAGATTTGTAAATCCTATCCATTGGACTTTCAGAGCCAACATCGCAAGCACAACTGGACGACGCTTGTGACCTTGAATGCTGATGACGTCAAGAATTTTAAAGCCACCAGCGCCTTTTCCCAAACATTCCGTGAAGAAATAAGCTATTTAAATCAGATCAAATAGCACAGTTTTCTATGACCACACGTTGGCAATGCAGACTCATTGTTTGCCGCGGCGATTTTGTTTATTCGCACTGCTTTGCAAAAGAAGAATGTAATAAACCCCCAGTATCTGTCTTCTTCGCTTGCTGATTAAGTGCTTAATTGTATAGAGATCGCATTCGTAGGCCACATAATTCACAGTAATCTGGGTTAACTCTCTGCTTATAAAAGATTTTACTTTAGCGTTACCAAATATTTTCCTCTGATGAGAGCTGACTGAATCGCAGCACTTTCCTAATCTACTTTCGACCGCTGACTGAGGCCACCTGTGTTTATAATGGCTAACAACATGGATTTAAGAATTGTTTGTAGCTTCTATTCTCACAGTTGCCGCTCAGAGTAGTTTCAGCAGACTTGAATAAATCCCGAACCGTGTTCTGATGTTTCGTGCTATTTATGTGCACCAAAAAGAATAATATAACTAAAATGGTTATGGAGACCTCAATAATGCTATTCAGATAACCTGGCTGCTCGGTGGTTTAGTCTTGCACTTCTCTTGTCGGTCCGGTTATATGATTCTCTTCGGTCCCCAAATGGCCTAAACTCCTGCGCATGGCCGCAGCTAAACATGAATCAAAACCAACCAGTAAGATTACCCAACTTCTTTAAGAGCACATCGGTCTGTCTTTGGCAAATTGTCCTGGAAGAAAGCTTTTGATTCTTCGACAGTTCTAACAAGATATAAACTTCCACTACTGAAAAGTGAGATAAATTTTGATGAAGTCGTGGATGCTTGTCAACTACAGATTGTAGCGAAAACGAGAGACTTTCCATGTTTCAATCTCAGCATTTTCTCACGTTTCACTCAGAGAAATTTGTATATTAGTTATCATACCTTCAATGTAGGAAGCAACTACCGATAAAGAGATCGTGAAAACCCCGGTAAGAATCGTTGTACTGGTAGTAAGAAGGAAAATATCTGTGCTATCTCTGACACCTAGAGTGCAAGGTATCACTGGGTTTCTCATACAAGTGTGCTGGAGGACGGACGGCATTCGCCGCCAAACGATCTATCCAGGGAGAGAAATGGAACAGCGTCCAAACTCAAGGTCCGCAGTTACAAGGTAAATTGGTTATATGCAACGACAACTGAGTGACCAGTTTGAGTCAGTTTCTATTCTAACTGCCAACGCTGCATAGGTGCTCTGAATAGGGGCCCCATTATCACAGCACGGTATATTTAACAGTAAAATAAACAAGCAACTGTGAAATAGGGAAAATGAGGAATCAAGTCGAAGAACCGCATAAAATATCAAAAGTTTCGAGAGCAAGAACACCACGAAATGCGAAAATCATATTAACCAATTTGCATACATCGTGTGGGAAACCTCGTGGACTTCAACCCAGTGGTCTAACCAGAACTACGCAAACCGGCCCACTAGTTAAGATCTCCATGGCTTCGGGAGGTCATGGACTGATCACCTCAACTCATCTTCCAACGAACGCCGGCCTCGAAGGACACCACATGGCGACGCAAGTCATCAACGGGAACAAGCAAAACATGACCGAACAATCCTATTCTATTTTATTTCAGTGCTAGATCCGAAGATTGAATACAAGGACCCAAGCCTAAGATCGACTTGAGTAACTAAGAAAATTCCATTATCACCTACGATCAAACATTGAAAGCCTTAGCAACGGCGAGTATTTGAATCCAATGCATGGAACGATCTAACCACTGTTGTGCCCACTCAACCTGTGATTGAGTACTAAACACAACACGTGTATATGCGTTAGACATATGCGTACACATCAAGGTGCGTTCGTAACAGCAGTACCATATATCGCCGAACTTATGAATCCAGTTACAAATTCAGTATATAGTCAAGAAGTGATACCGTAAACATAGAAGGTGGTTTTGCATTCATTCATTTCGCTTTTTCACTGAAGTTGTGTTGTCTCAGTTATTTTTTTTAACTCTCAGCTATTGATTTATCTTAAGGATATGGCAAGTCTTCTGCTTACAGATTGTTACCAGTGACTATCATTTTGAAACACCGCAGCAAACAACAAATCAGCTTTACGCGCAACTAGGGGAACTGCAGCGCAAAGTTAGTTAATAGTTTCCGCCTATTTTTTTCCGCAAACCACAGACAGTCAGTAGGCAGCACAACCTACATTGGGCAATTTCGTTTTGTGGCATCGTTGCATCAATTGCACGCAAGGCGATAGACAGAAGAAAACTTCATGCTGAAAAACGTATGCATGTGAAGGACAACAAGTTTGTTAAGGCTTCAAAGAGATGAATTTGTCAGTCAAGTAATTATTTATGTTAGGGTTGACAGCCGTATCGTGAGATAACTAACGTAGTGGAAAATATATCCGCTGAAATGCTAAACCAGTTTTGTTGTCGCAAATGGATAAACCAATATCCGGTTCTTAAAAAGGTGCACGCAAACATTACCCTCTCCTGTCTCTATGGTATAAGACATACAAAACCCAGATCAACCAGACTCGCTGGTGGGGTAAGTACTACCACCAGTGGGAACTGATGTAATAGATATCCACTGAAAGCAACCCGGGCTAATCCGTTAGGCGAAAAACCCTATTACGATAAATTTTTTATGCTTTAAATCGCATACGATTAAAGTTAGGTGAAAATACATGAACTAAATTCCAACTAGTGCATAAAAATCCATAGATTTCTGACTGTCACAAGAAATTATAAGCAAAAAACCACTCGAAGCTCAATTTGTCGGCAAATTCAATAAATGGACCTATTTGTCCAAGATAACGTTGTTTATAGTTTGGTTGAGGCCAACGAGGGCTTGCAACACATAGATCAGCTCAATTTTGCATTTTCCACCGCTTTGGATTGCTTCATTTTAACCATTCTTTACAAGTAAATCATCATAGCCTCGTGATAATTTCTCAGTAAGTAGCACTGACCAAATTGGTAAATTAACTATCGTGTGCATTAAAAGTAAATCTGAATATGAATAACCCATTTACTGGTCGACAACCGAGAAACAGGGCATTTAGTAGTAGACTGGGATACAAGTAAGGAGGTGAGTCCAAAATAGTATCTCTAAAATGAACACTCACACGTAGGCTGACACGAAAAGTGGAAACTACTCAGTTTATTCAAGGGCAAAGGGACGGCTAACGACCATGTGCTTGGGTGCATCAGAAGAACCAACCGCCTGTCCACTGGCAGATGCACATGCGTACGTTCGCATACATGTGACTGAGTAGTCTGAACATAACAGATATTCAGTTGATAAATAAGTTTGAGCTTACAAAAACGATCCTTCGTAATTCCCGTCCTCGGCTAAACGATGTTCGGCTTCCCTTCGGCGAATTGTATGATGATACCAGGGCTGACACAAATGGAGTTCTTTATAGACCAAATGGCGCAAGTGTGCCCTCATTGGTCCGCTCAGTGCCTCCATCACGCTCTGGCCCTGTGGAGTGATCAGACTAACAAATGAGAGGTGAATAGTTGTGCATACATTTTGTAACGCAAAAAAATCACCTAGAAGGGCCTGTTTTCAAAATGTGAGCAATTTCGTTATAAATCCAAATCGCATTACATGGTAAACTATCACTACAAGATTACAATGAACTATCCAGGTTCTAAAACATAATTACGGGACAAACTAGTTCGAAAAAAACGGACAATAGAGCAAAATATTCTGTAACATGGTCATAATCTATTACCAAACATAACAAAAACTGCGAAGTTCCACTGCTAGGCATGACTCATTTGGGATAAGACAGACAGTCGTCAGAGCAAGATGGATTGTTTCTATAATTAGTAGGGCAAAGTTGTTCCGCGATAAAAATGTTGCACATCACGGCCCAACCACAGTACCTACGTAAAATTGGCTCAATGGAGTGTGGAGTGACTTATCTTCACCAGAGATAAATAATCACACAACGGAACAGTCACAATTTGCGAACAGGACACATTCGTCACTTAAAAAGTAGTTTCTAGCCATCGTCCGTTCCAGTTTTCTCATTCGAAGACAACTAGCACGCATAATGAGGACGTCCGTTCATGCTTCGATAAAACTTAAGTCTTTGATGGGGAACCAAATTTACGCGATGGGTTAAAGATAAGGGCTGAGATGCCATCTCATGGAACTTCACCTAAATCAGCCTAAAGACACTTTGGTGATGAGTACAGGATAAAATACTGAGCTGTGGCCTTGTACTGATACGTGGATTTCATTTCAATGAATCTGATTAGTTTCGCTAAAACTTGAAGGATCAATTTTAATACATAGTTCATCATCGGTAGTATATGGACAAAACAAAACAATTCATAGACAGAGCAAGGATATTTTTGAGGGCTAATCAAAATGGTAACAAATAGGAATTCTGTCTGGCGACTTCAAACGCGAGAGTAGAAAGCGGTCGATACTACAAAGCTTCCTTATGGTTTTGTTTACCTGATAACGCAAGACAAAATACCAAACAATTGGGCTGATGGAATTTAATTCGAGTATCTTCTGGCAAAATCCGGTAGCGAAAGAAAAATACCAAAAAATGAAGTGCCAAAGGAAATTCACGAAAGCTGTACTTCAAAACTAGAACAACTAGGCTCCCGTGTCCCGAATGTTCAAATCACAAGCAGTTTCATAAGCACGCTGCTTATCCGGAATCGGGTGGCTTACTTGCTGCTCCATTACCAATGCAGCTCCAGTGAAAGCTTAGAGAACACTCGAGCAAGGCACCACAACAACGAGTCAAAGTATAATAAGCCAAATAGTCGCGGAAAATACTGTTTGATCTAAAAAGACATTCCAGGGCTGTAGCTATGAGTTTCATAAGCTGCCTAGGTGAAAAATGGAGGGATGTTCTCCACAGATAGGATTACAATATGGCATGGATGACAAATAAACGTCTGTGGTCATCGCCTTGAACCGCTTACAGCTGGCCAGGCCTCCTCAGCTAATGAACAGTAAATCTCCAAAGCCAGTTATTCACAAGATGCCTAGTTAAAAATTAGGGTGGATCTTCAAAAGCGTGCGAGAAATTCGCAATGGATAGTGAAAGGTTCCTCGTAAAATTCAGTCTTGTGTTACTCAATCGTGTTTAAGTTTTCTAGATGATTGTCTGAATGCATGACACTTCAAAAATTAACTGTCGTTATGAGCTGGGACGGAACAGACCCTGGTAAGAAGCAAAGGAATAAATGGGGAAAATTTTTGAGGAACCTGGTTTACAAAACTTGTGGACAGTAAAATATGTAGATTTTCTGTGACTAGAAATATCCCTGGATATTATTCACATATCTCCATTGTGGAATCAGCAATTATCTGGTGTAGGTTGGACCTGGGTTGGACGAGGAAAAACGCAAAATCGGTGATTTAGAACAGTGATCAGGCGCAATCAGTAATAAGGGATCGTTTTGAGCAACCTTTTAAATAACCAAACAATTTTTTTTGTTAATTAACATCGGGACTGTTCAAAATATAGCTGCTACATCTCTGTCGGCAATCGCATCTAACGAAGGCCAGAAAAAACCACAGATTTTCGTCGAACTTAGACCGATGGCCATAAAAAGTAGAACTCAAGCAGGTCAGCAAAAACAAAACTATGGGAAATCGATTTTCCATTGCACGTTCCAACTCAATTTACGCCATTCGGGGATATGAAAAACTTTGCGTAGTTAGGGTCAAAGTTGCTTCAGCGAAGATGGAAACACTGAAACTTGGTTGTTTTACTAACCAAGTAAAGAAAACAAGAAAACATACCCTGCCTTTCACTTTTGGCATGTGCACTCGTAAGTACTAATCCATGTTTGAAGGAACGAACAACTTTCAACAAAAGGCGGTTTTGCAACCAACCATTGATGATACCGCTGGGTTAGGCTTCAAAGAATAAAGATATTTTTAATTTTTTTTACCGCAATGGATGACTAAAACAGAAGACGGAGAAAGGTGTAAAACGTTCAAAAGTATCAAAGCACGGTTAAAATGTTGTTAATCATCGTTGTAATCCTTGGCATGTACTTTGCACCTTCAAAGTGTAAAGTGCTGTTGCAGGACTGGACGAAAGCAGCGACGAACTTGGTGATGAGCGGAGAGGAACTAATGATTGTGGACCGTTTCACCTACCTTGGTAGCTGCATGTCGAACGATGGTAGCTCGGCACTGGAGGTAAGTACGCTTATGTCCAAGGCTCGGGCAGCTTACGCTGCACTGAAGCACTTGTGGCGTCAGCCTGATATCTCACTGAAGTTGAAACGTCATGTGTACTGTGCCGCAGTGTCCTCAGTTCTGTTGTACGTTTGCGAGACATGGAGTATGCGTGTGAGAGATGTTCGTCGGTTAAAGGTTTTTGACCACCGATATCTGTGTAGTATGGCTAGGATTGGATGGAGTGACCGGGTGATTAATGTGGAAGTTAGGAATCTAATACTAGGTAGTGGCCCTCAGAATACCTTATTTCAGCGTATCAAACGTAGTAGACAAAGCTAGTTGGGTCACGTGCAGCGAACGGCAAACACTCGTCTACCATACCGTGCCCTATTTTGTGTTCCTCCCAAGGAATGGAAGAAGCCACCTGGAGGTCAACAGATGACGTGGCAACGTGGAATGAGAAAATGTACAGCGAACTTAGGTAAGGTAGGTATCTCACGTCTTCGTGGCTAAGGTCCGAAAGATTCGTCAACTAGCTGGCTCGATACACTCAAGGATATGACAATGAACCGTGAATAGTGGCGATCGTGTTGTCATTTTCTATTGAATCAGAATGATTGAAAGAGTGTGTTTGTTCAGTTAGACTGTTCCGTGTGTTGGCTGCAGCAGCGTCTCATCTTTTCCCTCCTTTGTAGGTCCACTCCCTGTTCCCCTTGGATATTTACTCTTTTTATAGAAACGTGTAACTCTGGGAAAAACGCAGCGGTCAGTGAGGCTTGTCTTGCTGTTTACCGCTGAACGATGATGATGATGACGCTGAACGATGTGATTCTTTTGAAGGTGCTTGTGGCCGATGGTAAACACGCCATCAGGACATTCGGGTGGACGAAATAAGGGAGCTCACGCAAATTTGGATGCAACACGGTCTTGATTTATGTTTATTCGCTCATTAACTCTATCCTTCATATCTGCATGGATAGATAAATTTCCTCGGGAGCACACAGCCGCTTTCGTGGTTACTGCCACCCAGATATGCATAACCGGTACTCTCCTGTTTACCGAGCAGTAATAGCAGCGAAACCGATAGTGTACTTCCGGGGAAATTCTGTTCACCTCCATGCGAAATATAGTACTGGGCATAAAAGTGTATATTTCATCACATAAGCTAGCAGACGTCTCAGTATGGCATGATACTCCCTATCTTACTTGTGTTTTGTCGGGTTCAACACGAATCCATCAAGCTGATCGACGACCACTTGGTATCAGATAGTCTGCGGTAACCAGCTCATTGTCAAATAGTTCGTTCGTTGTTTCTCCTTAATGTAAACTTTTTGTTTTCTACTATCAAGTTTGCTTTGTCCGTTTCTTTCGCGGATCATTAATCAATTTTAAAATTGGCGAACGTCTTCATTTCAGCTGGAGGTTTTCCGAGACTACTTAATTGTGGCCACTCGCCACCTTTATTTGCTCACGTTTTTCACCTTTTAGCTCTTAAATGAAAACCATCTGCGTTTTACGTTTCATATGGGAAAATGCATCGGGAGAAAGTAAGTCATAATCATTTAAAAGGGCAACTTATTATCCAAAAAAGACTCGGATACTCAATGAAAATGATCCGCCGAATAATTCCGTAATACTTCCGTTCTTTTATATCTGAGTGAGACGGGATTCATCGGTTTAAAATTGAATTAATTTTTCTGCCGTAAACTAATGAATTTCTAGATAAATTGGCCAAGCCGGTCAGTATTTAGAAGATACCAACCGGTATACCCGAAAAAACTGACGAGTCACACTGTCCCACATTACTCAGTAAAGACACAGGTGCACACGCGATTTATTCCAAAAAATATCCCGTAAATTTGCGTGAAGCAAGCACCATTTTTGTTCACAAGTTTACTGGTGATGAATTTAGATCGGAATCTTCATTCAGGTGCTGGAAACATGATAAATTGCTGGTTACCATTCTGTGGAACATACCAACCAAGCCCGAAATCAGAGTTAATCATTGATAAGGGGGTAATCAGGAAACACAAAGTCCCACAGCTTTAGCCCACTCTCGACCTGAGGTTCCTGAAGAATTAAGACGGATGCCTGAGTGGGACATGTAAAAATGATATCCATCTTCTGTGCAGAGTCCAAATAAAAAATAGCATTGACTAGGACAAAATAAAGGTGGCGCAATTAAGGTTCACGTTTGTGCTAACAGATTCCATCTCCTATTGTTCGATGCCACTGACCGCCTGCACTGTGAAGCCCCAATGCAATGTACTCCTATTTTCTGCGATTCACTTAGTGACTTTGAAGGACCAAATAAACGAGTTTTGCGAAAAGTGACTTATTAATTCATGGGACAATAAAATTAACGAGAAACGTCAAATCCCGTCGAACGGTCTTCAAGAGGTTTCTTCACAAATGATTTGGTCAGATTTCCGTTGGGAATTTCCATCAAAATGCATCCGTCGAAAAATAAATCTACCTCTTCGTCCAAACACATTCTGTATCCTTGTGACAAAATATTTTATAAAACTCCGTCCCCAGTTCAAACACAGACAAATATGGCTAAAATAGCTACGTGTCCGAACCAAAACTTGGATACCACTATTACTCAAAAGTCCCGTGGGTTGCAAGGATTGTAAATTTCAGTGGGCATTCAACAGAATCATCCGGAACCCGCAGGCATTTATGCCTCATGGTCCGAAATTCACGATGTTCATTAACAATCAGCGATATTAATCATGGTATAGCGGGAGAATATTAGTAAATCAGCATGTAAACAATCAACTAGAATCGAGTAAATAAAACTGTTTTAATCAGTAACTGAGATAGGCACAAAAACAAATAAGGAGAAGAAAACGCTGGTTGAAGAACCTCGGAACTGTTCACTAGAGTTTTGGACATTGCTGGTCCAATCCTTATGCACTGGGTTCTGGGGTGACAACAAGAGCTTGGAACACCCAAGTAATTACAAAGAATTAGGGACCGTGGAATAGAGTTAGGAATAACTAAAAATCTAACAAATTAAATCTGACATTTTTTCGGAAGCGCCAGGTTCATTTTCAGTAAACCGAATAACTATAACAAGGTGCTTCAAAACGTCCGTGCTACAACTAAAACATAAAACATTACAATACTTAACTTGTGATACTGGTAGTCTGTCTACAATCAGTTATTTCGTCTTAGTGATTAACGAATAAATCGTCGGGGTTGGAAATTACTAACCCCTGGATGCTGAATAGTGGCATTCTTATCGTCACAGACTGTTTTCGTTCATAGCTACTTTATCCCAATTTACAACCTTACCGCTCTAACTTTTCTTGCCACTGCGATGGACTATTAGGCCTTATTCGTCCGCACTTTGGCAATTTTAGTTAATCAGTAGAGCGTTTCAATTCATGTAACCTTTATTATCAGCCTATACTCCGACCATTTCTTATTCCATATTTATGTTGTATTGCTTTAGTGATTTATCTACCATGATTGCAGAAATCTTACACTGCATTTCCATATGTGATCGTTAATAATTCTTGTGGCTGATATTTCCCAGTATATAGAGATGGCAATATTAAATTTGACATTTGCCAGGCTCTCATGTAAAACTTTTAAACTTTCCTAGTGCACCCTTATGCATATTCAATCCACTTACTTAAGGGCAAGTACTAATTGGATTGCAATTACTCGTAGTTGCTGATGCACGAATAAAAAATCAAAGCTGTGGGTTAAGTTTTCAACTAATACACCGCTATTATTTATGTTTTGGGACAGATCTATTAGACCATCGTGATGATTCATCTAACATGCAAACCATCCCAACAAAAGTCAGAGTTGTTTCGTTTTAGCAGAATACTCCGCTGACGTTTAGGCATGAGAAGAAACAATTCATAGGCAGGTCTTCGGTAGCTTGGCTATCATACAACAGATCAACAAATATTACATCCTTTAAATTATTTTAGTTTACCTCTAAATCTAACAAAACTTTCTGCACAAAAAACTATACTAAATTTCGCTGATAAGGCCAAAACTCCATGTACCAAAAATTTGACATTAAAGCGTCAATTTCTGTGCATTTTTCCTGGCACGTTTGTCCATTTGTCGATCGATTGTTCTTAGCGCTGTTTGCAAATATCTTAATTTTTGGCACGCATTTTTGTCTGTTTGTTTGTCTTTTTGCATGCCTATGTGCCCTCGTCTAACAGTCACCGTAAAACAACAGCTGATATCTGGGTCGCTGTATGTCGCGCCCAAACTCTTACATACCAATTACATGTCAATTATTCTAATAAAGCATTTCCATGTTGCCTGTTCCAAAAATAAATTGGTGATTAATAATTGAATTAATTCGCATGTCCACAAGAGACATAATTTCCCCATACATATACCTCCGGTTGTTAAAACTACCATATTTTTTCCATCAAACAAAACCAACGCCAACAAAGTCAAAAAAATTTCCAAACCTGTTTATTATCCTCATGTTAAAATATTACCCCCGGTGCTTTGTTTTACTTCGGAACAACTAAGATACAAATTTGACCATCATAATTTATTAACTTTCGTTTCTTTCGTCTCCGTTTTAGCCCAGTGTGAAAATACAGAAGTATAGAACTAGTTGCTGTTTGTGTTTAATCCATGTTCTAGATATAAAAATTCCAACCATATCCTGGACCGCCGTATTGAATTTAGTGTCCGGAAAATGTAAGTAAAAGTTTTCTTCTTTTGATCCCAGTTCAGTTCTATCTCGTATCTTTTTAATTCCTTTTTATTAATGAAATAACAGTGCACATCATTTTACAGGAAGGGGGCCGCGGCCGAAATAGGGCTGCCAAGTGGGGAAGTTGATCGGCGGTGGAAGGATTTGAACCCGCGACCTTCGCATCCAAACGTCACGACCTTATCCCCTTGGCTACTGCCGGCCAACCAATTACCTTTCACGAACGTACATTGGTTTTGGTTGCTGCTTTGCATCATTAATTCAAAACAAAAAGGGAACCAGCAATGGTGAAAGGTCGACGGTGATATAATAAATTACCAACCATACAGAAGAAAGGATATATCGAATTCAAGAGCGCCAGTGACAGCAGCACCAAGCCGTACCACATGTTGTCTCTAACCACCACTTGAGGAAATCTCGTGGACCCTGATCCGATAATGCAACTGCGCCAGTCCAGTGGCTAAAATTTTCTCAACTTTTCTATCACATAAATGACTGACTACTTTGACCCATCTACCAACCATTACCTGCATCGGACAACAGCGTACAACGAGGCAGTTGTTCAGTGGGTATGCAAAAAACATACCTCAACCACCCTAACTTATTCTGATTCAGCAACTGTGCTGAAGATCGAGCTTTTGAACCTAGTACCTTACGGCGAACCTCTGAGGTATTCACAAAGTACCCCCACTATATTCTACCATTACCACAGAGACAATGGCTTTCAGATACCGGAAGTCTTCGCATATCCTATGCTCTCAACGACCACTTTTCTGAGCCGCATAGCAATACTGACCATACTTCTGTACCCGACATTTCATAGATAGCCAGAGATCACACCGACCCCACGGATGCAACACACTGATGAATGCCAATCAATTCTTCTTCATTTGATAAATGATTACCACGTGATCGTAACTACGGAAATGCCTAAAGCTATCTATCTCACCCAGTTCTTACTCTCCAAGAACCAGGTGCGGATTCAAACCAATCCAGTCCTGAAACAGCATCTCACACCCTGAAGGTGCAAAATGCACACGAAATACTCTTGCACTATCCTCCGGACAACTGAAAAAACCTTCAGCTTATCTGGATCTTTATTGGGTGGTACAATGTCGTCCGCAAAATCCAAGCCAGTTATTTTCCTGTTTGATCAAATATCAATGGCTCTAATCTCATATAAGGATAATGGTATCTCCGTAACCGTTCGAATGAAAACGTTAAAACATGAAAGGGAGCAAATCGGACGAACCACTTCTTGAGATACATCCGAGTGAAACATCACCATCAGCATGAATTCAGCTTTCGCGGTTCGAATACAATATTTGGAACATTTAAACGAATTTCTCGAGCGTACTCATCATCGAGAGACATAGAAATAGCCGACGGGGTGATGTGAGGGCCGATTTTAGATAAAAGAAGACAGAAACTGTGAGTCCATGGAGCATGCGTTTACGTTACGAGATTTGTCGTAAAGTAAACATTTCGTCAATCCAACCTCAACCGAGTCGGAAACCAGCTAGATTCTCATATGCATACTTTTTGCGAGTGCCAGACAATCGGCGGAGAACAAATTCCGCGAGCAGTCTATACGTTATTCACTAAACTAATTCTGTTGTAATTTTCATATAGGAACCCGTCACCTTTCTTGTAATTCGGTACAATTAACGACTCACATTTGCTCTTAGGGATCTTCTTTGTGGCCTATATTGATCCCAGGAGTTCTGTTAACTCATCATTACCGTTTTAGAAGAAGGATACGCATAGTCAATTTGGTCATTACAAGAAACCCATCACCGTGGTGACCTTCATTTTGCACGAAGAGCTGGTGTCCACCTGTGCTCATTCACCTACAGGCATAAATAGAAGATCTTTTGATTTATTGTATTTATAAAGAAATATAATGTATTGTACTCAAGAATGAAATAACCAATCCTAGGTAATAAAATGACTGCCACGAGAAGAACTTGGGTGAAAAAAAAACAATTGGCGTAGAGCAGCAAATTACTCACCGACTAAACATTATCCCACCCATTTTGCCTTACAACTAGGGCCCATGCCAAGGCAGAACAATAAAAAATACTATTTGTCATCATAGGTGGCGGGATCATTCAGCTGCTTTTTTCCAAAGCTGTCAAAATCAGTTGATTTAGCGGTGCATTTTAAAGATATGCCTGTCGCCCGCCCCATGGCTGCCGGGGCCTGTTAAACGAGAAAACCGGTAAGCATAACCTTGAAACATGCAATGGTTCACAATCATTTAAGGGCCCAAAAGACATCTACACTGATTCAATAAATTTAAGTGCAAAATGTAAAGACTCCTGAGTAGGTAGAACTTATCCATGGAAGCAATCTACTCCCGATTTTGTGTAGAAAACTACGGTTGTTTAGTCACGGAACGTCAATAAAATACTTGATGCGAAAAACTGTCTATAACTCTTTGGAATGACTTCGCGTCTTAGTAGTAAAGTGCACGATAAACAAGCGTTCGTGGCACTTAGGAGTGGTTTTATATTCCATCAGATTAAATAACTCTTATCATCTGAAATTGCCTGTTGGTTGACAAACTTCCAAACCCCTACTTCCTGACTACGGCAGTTTGGTTTAAGTACTTCCTACTTTTATGGGAATAACGACTTCGTCAAAATAAAACGCTATATTGACACAAATAAGTTTTACGATTCATAATAAAAAGTCAAATGAGTAAATTAATAATAGTATGAAAGGCCAGTGGAAGATAACACAACCTTGACGTATTTTATTCACTCCAGATGAGTATAAATTTAATAAGTTTCTGCGCAGTTTTGAAAATAAATTGTGGAAAGCAAACTTATGACTTTTGAAAAATAACACCAATAGACTGCACAATTGCACATTGTGTATTGTTTAAAAACCAGGGAACCCTTCGAATTTTATGCAATAATTTTGAAAAAATCGAGATTTCAATGTGATATGCTTGGTGAACAAACCAAAAACCCGGCTGTATATATGCTTTTAATATCATCTTCAGCATAATACAAAGGAAACGAACATTAGCCGATCGTCCGGAAGCATCAACTAATTGCGATCAATTTTAAGAAGAATTAAAAGATACTAGAAATTTAACCAAAACGGTAGCTAGAAATTATAAACAGAAAAATATTGTGAACGTCCGTTGACCGTAACTTTATGTACATGGCTGCAGTTTGTTATTCTTACCAAAATTCAAAACAGTCTTAACGGTCGTTGACAAAGATGAGCTATTTCTCTCACATAAAAGTACATGAAGAAAGAATAATCTACCACAGCTTCAAAGTGCACGCTATGTAAATCTATTGGCAGACGAGTATTTAGAGAATTTCGTTGCCACAACTAAACATTCGAAAACCCAAAAGATCCATTTTATTTGAACAACAAATGAAGAGATGGCCTCAAAAATTCGCAATCTGCATCATGTATATTTCACTCCTCTTGTTGCCAGAAACTGTTGTCCTTGCACTTGTCTACCAATAAGCAGCCGCGTCCAAATGAAGACGTTTGTTTATTCCAGTCACAAGTTGCAAACAATGAGACCAAAACTTCTTCCTTTCCTAAATGATTATCTGTGGCCTATCCAGCTGTGGTAACTTATCTATCTTCGACTTTTTACCTCCAAGTCCTGAGAGCTTAATTTAGGCTAACCCAAAGCGTCATGTCACCGCCTAAGAGAATTTTAATCTTCCGTCCCGGGAGTGGTTGATTCATTTGGCCACACGACTTGGTTTTAGGGTGCAAAGGCAGATGCTTTGTTGCGGGTAATAACCCACCCGGAGACTTATCCCTGGCTTTCTTGGTGACGGCGACCTACATTTGTTCCTAACCTTACCTCTGTCCTTGTCTCTTGTAAGACAGTTCATCCTCACTACATTTGGTTCATCGGATTGTTGTACGTTTTCTTAGTGCGTCAAGGTTATCTACCTCGTATCTTCCGCTCACCTCGAGACATTGTGGACAAGTGGTTTAGCCAACAGGAACAGGTTTTACAAATTTGTGGAGCTTCATTGCTATTTTTCTTTAATTTCGGACTTTGCGTAACTGATTTTATTTTTACCGACGTAATTCCTTGAAGTAAAAATCTTTATTTTACGAACTTGTTCAAAACCAGAAAACTCCAATTACCCGAGCGGATCAAACATGCATATAAGCAACCTGTGCAATGAAAGCGCCAACCGTTTCGCCCATGACGCCGCTCAGTTATTCTTGTCTCCCACTGGCGCTTCTCACACGTCAGACACAGAAACTTGTCTACTAAAGAAACTAAATGATTCTTCGTTTGCTGTGAAGCCAAACGCCCAGTCCTATCTGCCACTGATAGCCAAGAAATTTAGTCCTTTGCCAAAGCATTTTCGCGCAAATTCTCTCCTTGCAATTTCCATCTCATCCATAATTATTTTGATAATTTCGTTCGTAAATCGCATAAGAAAGCTCAAATGTTTACTCCTTAGTTTGTCCCTAGCTCTACTTCATTCCACCATTCTAGAAATCTTGCCTCTTTTTGACTAACCACTACTCTTCTTCCTCGTATTACAATTAGGAATGCTCACCAAGCACTGAGTTCTGCAAAACTTTCCAAGCCATCCAGTCGGACAGTGTAGCATTCACCTTCCTTAAAATGTTAGTCCTTGCAGTAGTGTCTCCCCTAAGTGGCCCCTTTTTTCTCTTTTGAATTCCTTATCTCTCCGACTACTCAGAAACTGTTGTTTTTCCGTTCCTAAAATCGATACTCCTCACCCGAACAACCAATGTCCGATTGATTTCTCACGTATGTTTATTTTTACAGTTTTTCAAACCCATCCTTTCTTGAAACCAAAGGGCTAATAAGTGATCTTCAAGGCGGAGTCCGATCAGATTTTTTTGTTCCTAATCAACAGCCTATAGTCTCACATTTCTGGTCATTTACACTTGCCAAATGTGGAGAAACATGGAGAATCTTTCTACATCTCTGATCAACTTTGGTACCAACATACCTTGAGAGGACTGTCTACGTTTAGGTTCTTCTTCGTCCTCTTATTATGAGCCCCAAGTTTTGTCATAAACTATTCACCTCTATCCGCAGCTTACAAAGATCCTTACCAGCTATATTCTACAAATACTAGCCATCCTTCAGACTAGAAATATATTCTTTTGTCATTGGTGCCGCTTGTGATTGCCCATTGTTTTACCGCACTCCCTGTCACACAAACGCCAACATTAATCATGACGGTTATGAATTCGACGTTCCTTTGAGTCTTGAAAACACTCATCTAGCAATCATGTTGAGTTTGGTATGTTCACAAACTTTTTTCTTTNCTCACCTCGAGACATTGTGGACAAGTGGTTTAGCCAACAGGAACAGGTTTTACAAATTTGTGGAGCTTCATTGCTATTTTTCTTTAATTTCGGACTTTGCGTAACTGATTTTATTTTTACCGACGTAATTCCTTGAAGTAAAAATCTTTATTTTACGAACTTGTTCAAAACCAGAAAACTCCAATTACCCGAGCGGATCAAACATGCATATAAGCAACCTGTGCAATGAAAGCGCCAACCGTTTCGCCCATGACGCCGCTCAGTTATTCTTGTCTCCCACTGGCGCTTCTCACACGTCAGACACAGAAACTTGTCTACTAAAGAAACTAAATGATTCTTCGTTTGCTGTGAAGCCAAACGCCCAGTCCTATCTGCCACTGATAGCCAAGAAATTTAGTCCTTTGCCAAAGCATTTTCGCGCAAATTCTCTCCTTGCAATTTCCATCTCATCCATAATTATTTTGATAATTTCGTTCGTAAATCGCATAAGAAAGCTCAAATGTTTACTCCTTAGTTTGTCCCTAGCTCTACTTCATTCCACCATTCTAGAAATCTTGCCTCTTTTTGACTAACCACTACTCTTCTTCCTCGTATTACAATTAGGAATGCTCACCAAGCACTGAGTTCTGCAAAACTTTCCAAGCCATCCAGTCGGACAGTGTAGCATTCACCTTCCTTAAAATGTTAGTCCTTGCAGTAGTGTCTCCCCTAAGTGGCCCCTTTTTTCTCTTTTGAATTCCTTATCTCTCCGACTACTCAGAAACTGTTGTTTTTCCGTTCCTAAAATCGATACTCCTCACCCGAACAACCAATGTCCGATTGATTTCTCACGTATGTTTATTTTTACAGTTTTTCAAACCCATCCTTTCTTGAAACCAAAGGGCTAATAAGTGATCTTCAAGGCGGAGTCCGATCAGATTTTTTTGTTCCTAATCAACAGCCTATAGTCTCACATTTCTGGTCATTTACACTTGCCAAATGTGGAGAAACATGGAGAATCTTTCTACATCTCTGATCAACTTTGGTACCAACATACCTTGAGAGGACTGTCTACGTTTAGGTTCTTCTTCGTCCTCTTATTATGAGCCCCAAGTTTTGTCATAAACTATTCACCTCTATCCGCAGCTTACAAAGATCCTTACCAGCTATATTCTACAAATACTAGCCATCCTTCAGACTAGAAATATATTCTTTTGTCATTGGTGCCGCTTGTGATTGCCCATTGTTTTACCGCACTCCCTGTCACACAAACGCCAACATTAATCATGACGGTTATGAATTCGACGTTCCTTTGAGTCTTGAAAACACTCATCTAGCAATCATGTTGAGTTTGGTATGTTCACAAACTTTTTTCTTTTTTCCAAGCTTCATTCGTCCTCCATATTACTAGATTGCGTTTTACAAACTGTTTCTCTTTTCTGTTTACCTAATTGTTCCACATTAAATGAGCTCCTCTTTATATTCCAGCTTCATTTTATTGCTCTACACAAACTTCAGCAATAGAGGTTTCTTCATTGCATAATGTGTACGTCCACTCATTAGTAGAATAATGCAGTTAAGTGAGGTACTTTGTTTATTTTGTTTTATTCTTGATTCAGTTTAATGAAAAACCGTCCAGATGTTCGAAGGCCCTCCCTCCAACCTGCATTCAATGTCTAGTTGCAGGACGACTCGTACACGGGCCTTTTTCAGCAAGTTTTTCTCTTATACACTTTTTTCGCCATCTCTTACGAAGAACTCCGTGGACCTTAACAAGTTCCTCCTAATTCATAGCGCTTTTTTGCTTTTGTTCTTTTTTTTCCTCAACTGTAAAACGGTAGAATACTTTCCCACTTCTTGTTTATCCAATTCTCTTTTTAAAATCTGGGTCAATGAACTGAACATTACATGACGTCTTTTCATATCACTCTTTGGCAACATATTCCAATCAGTAGACTCACCATTAAATCTTTAAAAAAGTAAAAAATATCCAGAGAATGCACTAACGAAATCTTTTCTAATTTTGAACTTCGAAATAAACATGAATGGTAATGTTTATACGTGGTAACAATAAGCACAATGTAAAGGAACAATAGCAGTTGCTTCAAACCTTCAAGCCCATTTCTACGGCTTTTAATCGGAGTTTCTGCTCCAGCTCGTCCAAAGAAACTCCTTGAAGTACCAGAGGTGAATATCCTTCAGGAATGTTGAGCGGAGTGCGAGCCAAAGTAAGAAATCCATCCAAATGTTCTGAGTGATGCCGAACAAGTTCAACAGGGCCAACAAATCTTCGCCCTGTAATTCATTAAAGGTAAGAGCCAAATTTTATTGCTTTTAACGACCTGAACAAAAATGAGTAACAAAGTTACAAAACCACTTTAAACGGCAAAATGAGGTGTAAAAGTTCTAAAATAAGAATCAATTAAGGCAACAAAACAATATTTGAAATATAACTTGAGTTTTTTTTACTGTCTTTTACCTGTTTGAATTTTATAATATCCATCAGGCTGACGCTCCACATTGTAATGGTGGACACAATTCATGTGGCAAATGGAAATGACATAATTTCCTCCGACTGACTCCCTTAGTAGAAATAATCCTTCAGTGGCCTTATGAGAAATCAAGGACTGTTCCGCCTGTTCACGCGTAATTTTTCCGTGGAAAAAAAGCACAGATTCTGGTGGAACTGCATCAACTGAGAGCGTAAATGTGGTTCCGGTTGCACAATGTGATTTCAGTCTTGCGGGAGAAACGGAGTGCGACTTTGCCATCTAAAACCAAACAATGTTACAAAACGCGGCTGCAACACTTCGGCGACAACCGTAATCAGCAGCGATTCATTTCATTCTTAAAATCAGTGAAAAGGTTCGACAAAGCATTCAATAACCCAAAACATTTAAAATCCAAATTACGTGAAGTAGATTTCACTAATTAGAAGGAAGACAGCCTAAAAGTTGCAGCAAAACAACTACCTGCAAAGAATTCAAATTCAGACAGTTTATTTCATCAACTAAGATTAGGTTATTACGTCATAAACTGATTGGCTTCGCACTTCAAACTTCGGCCAGGGTTCTGCAAATAGAAGAGACAGATAAGGTTATCTGCTTTTAGCTTAGGAGGTTGTCACGATACCACGAAGTATGTTCACCGGATTTGGTGAACATATTTGTAAGTTTTTTTTTCACAATCTTCTGGATCATGCAAGGAAATCCGGGGAAAATATAACTGTTTGCCAATTCATTGCCAATTATTATGAGCTCACAAAGCACTGAACACTTTCAACATGGATGGCTCAGTGAGCATCCTATTGTTTTATGAAATAACTATTTCCTACTTCTTCATTTTGCATATGACAAGTGCGCATGGTTCTCAGCATAATTAATTCACCTAAAAATGGGCACAAGTTTCCAACTAACAATCAATGTCAGTTATTTTCAAAATGCGAAAGCATTTCCTAGTATGTCTGCAAACTCTGTAAGTAATGGCAAATAAAGTATCGGCAAAGACCCTAGAATGATTCTGGATTTACCAATTTCCTAGCTTCCTCGGAGAAAGAAGTCAATAGTCGATATCTTTCATGTTACGCCCTGCTTCAGCAAACTTTCTACTGAAATCATAGATACTAGCAACGAGGATCACCCATCTCGTAAAAGAATTCCGATGGATGCATAGGCCGAAACATCACCATCACCGCCACCGCCACCGTCCCCTAGTGGACAACTCATGGGCAGTCCAGGAGAACAATAATTCAGCAAGCACACCCCATATCTACCGTTTTCTCAGTCCGATTGTGAATATGTAAGTTTTCCACTAGATTTATTTTGTTTGATCCAAGTCAGTCATGCCAAGCATTCATTTACAGCTCCATGTCGTTTCAACATCAGAATGCAAGTCAGCTTACTTACTTTGTTTAACGGCTAACGCCGTCGTGTACCTATCGCCGATTATACGGGTATTGCAGTGGCTAACAACGCAAGACTATACGCGTTCCTGGGAACAACATAATGTAAGATTATTTATCACTAACCGTACATTTATGTATTCCTACGGCTACACCTCTATCGGTATATACGTATGCATATATATGATTCACTTACTTTATTCAAAAGTGACTAGTGTATTTTTATATTACATATCTTTGTTTAACGCAAACTTCAGTTTCTAAATATGGGCACAAGCATAAAAGCATACTTCATTATTTGTGCACATATTGGTCAACTAATATATGGGCACATGTTTAACCGTGCTTATTTACAAGGATTTAGTTGTGTTCATATGTTCTCACATGCATGTGTATGGAAACATCGTTTGGGTTCGCTATCGCTGTTCACACATGTTCTGCATTCCTCGAGGAGACTGGATTTTGTAAATGGTATATTTATACACGACTACATACATGTACATCGGTATTTATACCTACTCCTGGTACATGCGCCCATAAGTATGAATATGCAGTATCATGTAGTGCGCTTTAATGAATAGTTCCGTTGTCAAGTAACATCTTCGGTATGTTGATACTTGTTTCACGTTACGACAATACTTAAAAGTACTTTTGACCTCGTTATAGAGAAATCTAGAATGGTTACACCTATTCCACTGAGAAAGCGGGAGAAACGTTATTCAATTCACATTAGTGACTTGGTATTCTTCTTCAATACGTTTGATGTTCGTCATCCAGTGTCCAGGTAGTCGTTGAGTTTACTTTAGCAGCGGATCCCACTGAAGTGCACTATTCTTTCCAATTCTTTCAGAATAAAATCAAAAAACAACAACTGACAGAATACCAGTGAACCTACACTTGTGTACATATTTCCCTAATGGATTTTTACGCCCTTCATGAAGTCTTTTCATGTGTAAGCTCCCTGAAGCGCATTTTTTTTAATTTTCCTAATTGCTGATTAGTGCATGCGAACATTTTCTTATTAGCCCAAACCGTATACCGATCAACGAAAACCGTGCATAATCTCTTAGGATATTAGAACTAAGGTTAAACGTGCGTGTTCGACTACCACTTATGAGTTATCCGTGATCAATTAAGCCCAAGAATCTAACTGTAGTACAGCAGTATCCCTGTAGACGCCAAATGGATGTGTCCAGGTTGTGGAAAGCAGTATCACACCATTTATGAGTGCGCAATATTGTAACCATAAGCAGTGGAAATCAATATCGCAAATAGGAGAACTAATCGGCATGAGATATATTCGCGTACTCGGCTGTCATACCTGATAGTTCCCTGAGTGCACCTTTTTTTTGGTTCCTTAGGGTACACCTTATAGTATATTCAACGTTCACACGGGATCCGTTGGGTACACTCGGAGGTATATTCGTGCTGCTTGGGTTCAACGAGTAGGCAGAGAGACCATCATGCTTCCGAGAATTCGCCATGATTGTGCCAAATGAGATGCGACTACATTTCAATAAAACTGGATAGGCTTACTGTGTGACTAAATTTAGTCACACGCTTAAGTATCGCTTCATCAGCTAATAACAACGAGTGAACTGAGAATGAGTGCACATAACTATGCCCCTATGTATGCGAACCAAACGCTTTCTCTCTTAATACTAACCTCAGAAATTCAAAATGTATATGGTAACCACTGATTATCTTAGCAGTGTCAGTCTATGCTCCATCGATCAGGTCAATATATATAAGCTCAGTTTCTGCAAAAGAGCGATGGTCAGAAGAACAAACCATTTCCACCGAGAACTCAAATACTCACAAAAAACGCAAAAGAGCTGGCGTTTCATGGCGAATGACGAACAATAGAGACTACATGATTACCTCACATTATCCGAACACCGGCTTCAACCGGCGCCCCCAATTCAAAACATGCGCCCCCTTGAGGACGGGGCAGTTCATAGTTTATTAGTTCAGTTCAGTTCAGTTTGCGCAGGGCAGAAGAAAGCGCAACAGGGGAAATGAGTCTCTACAGCGGTGACTTTTCGACGGCTTCTCTCGGCTTCCAGTTTCGCGCGAGATTTTATGTCCTTTGCTTTTTGAGAGGCTGAGTTTGTGGAGCGATGTCATGCCCATTCCTGTATAAACAGTTAAGCATTACGCCGACTCATACACGGCGTAAAAAAGGATACCAATTGCCCTGACTCAATTTTTGTTCCTCGTTTGAAGTTTGCACTGACACACAGCGGGCATTTTTCTTTTCTATTCCCGAGCGACAAAATCATGAAAGAATCACTTCTAGCCTACAGTTAATCGAAATTTACTTCAAGCTACGTCCATTTGTTTGACGCTTGAGAAACCGTTCAAAAATAAAGTCAGCCCTTATGCATTTAGACCATTTACAATTTTAAGCTTGTAATAATTACTCTGTCTTTCGGCCACTCTCCATCGAGTACAGACCCCGTTTCCGGATTCTTTTAGAAAACACTTTCCCCTCTACCCAGCCTTCATTCTCACAGCTAGGCTTTGGATCTTTTGCGGACGACTTTTAACCTTGAGGCAGCACGCTGCCCAAGTTTGTACATTACTCAAGGAAAGAACATATTAGTACTTTATACGAGTGTCGGAACATCTACCTTCGAGTGCACGATATTGCCATACATACTCTGGTCAGTACTCCTCTGGCCTTACTGGCCCTTGTCTGATACTGCCTAGACGGCTAAAATGCATCAACAATCCGAAACTCTCTGAATTTTGATCTACATCACAGACGCGTTTAACTGACTTGTTTCACGTTTGCGGCCGTCAGTTGTCATTTGACAAAACTCTGAATCACTGTCTAGCCCTCAAACTTCAACCGATTTGGTTACGGCGACTGAAAATTAGCCAGATTTTTCTATGTTACCTGGTGAATAGGCACTTAACCAACCCACCTATGTTCTCCTCTGCCAGCGAACACCCTCTCCGTCACAGTTTTCCAAGCTATCCTTACAGAAATCGCCAAATCCTCTTTAAAGTCGTATTTCTTTCTCTAGTTGTTTGTGCCAAGCTTCGGAATAAACTTCTCATTAACTTTCGATGCATGCAGAACCAATTCTGTTTTAAGGCTGCCTTAGTGCTTACGTTGGTGTCACGCAAGCCCTTCAATTGACCGACACTCATATCCCGGAAGAGCATGCCTTTGAGTCAGCCATCGATTTCTAACTACACATCCCCTCCCCCATTACCAATTGGCCCCTGCTTTCCATATTACTTCATCTATGGGCGCAAGAAAACCTAGCGTTATATGGACAACATCGAAGATTAAACCTCGTTGATCGCCGGGTGAATGGAATAGTCTTAACCATTTTAAGAGGGATCTCTCCTTGAACCGTCACTAGGTCCAACGCTTTCCAACTCGCAGATGTGCAAATGTTATGGATATGTCTCCACAGCCCTCCCAGTCACTCAAATACTACTCGGCCCTTTTGTTTAACTATCTAAATTTTCTTTGCCACTCACTGCAACCCTTTAGATGGAACACTCTCCAGACTGCCGTTTCATCCATTTTATTTTTACTGTCTAGACGCCCCGCGTTTTCCAGGAATACACCATTATTATTATTGAATAAATCAACAGAAATGGACTAAGCTATGCCGTAATCCAATATCTAATTCTATCCTCAACACAGACTCGCAGTTGAATTACTTTGCGCCATAATGGCTACCCGATCCCAGTACTACCCTGGTTACTCTACCACATAATTCCTTTATTATTAACCCAACTTATGTCAGTTGATGTCTCTATTACCCCACCTTTCATTAACCCCATAACCCCAAGCTGGCACCCACGCCGGACTGCTTCTCTCCTTTGTTTCAGATCCGGCACCCAGGCCATTCGCGCCGTTACGAATTCCGCCCCCTTGAGGAAAACTCCAAATCCAATAGCTTCTCGCTCCTGCTGGGACGCTGCTAGCCAGACCTGGGGCTCGATTACTGCTCCGTTTAATGCAAATCACGTCGTTGACCTTCTTAGATAGTCCGACTCAGGTGGATCTGCATTGTTGGTCAAAAACAGTTACTATTGCCGCTGGAATACCTTGTGCATCCCTTCAAATTCCTCGCATGTAAGAACAGAAAACTGCAACAACAAAAACGACAGCTAAGCCAATGACCTTGCCTGGTTTCTTTAAAAACTTTAATTCACACACAAACTCTTCCTTCTCCATTACACATGTCAGTCCAGTTTTCCACCAGCCGCATAGAATGTAACCAGCCGTTCTGATAGTTCCATATACTTTCGCCAAAACGTTTAATAAAATGTCATTCTCCATTTACTTCGTCCGAATCGATAGTATTCTTCGGCCTTCTTCAGCAGTTCATTTGCCCTTTATTGTTGTTGAACGCGACTCCCCTATTCACTTTGCATGACGTTCCTCTTGGTTCTTACTAGTTTCCATCCATTTATCATATCACCACTGATCTTCACCTCCTCAGCTCAACTCTTCTGTCCATCTTGTAATGCTCTTAACGTCTGCGCCTTCGGTCATATCTCTACATCCGCCATCGAGCTGCTCTAACGTGTTGCGCCAGCGACATGTACGTATAGTGCACTTAAACACGAAATGACTTGCATTCCGTTGCTCACGAACAGTTCCAGAAAAACCTGTATAATATTGCAAAACAGCTTGTGCAGTTTTGAATTTGTCCCGCATAAGTGTGCACTGCGCATTGCTTTGCAGTTTGTGATCACGCCCACGGAGTAATTTAGGCTAACATATATCCAAGTATACATTCCGATTTCCATTACTCACTTTTCCATGTAAAAATTTGATCTTGCCTTCAGCATTCCTCTCGCAAAACGAGAAATATGCAATATATTATCATTAAGATTCGGTGGTAGATCCCAGCACACGACCAATTTTCGGGTGCTTCTTAGTCCCGCAATAACTTTTCTAACTTGAGGTCCTCCACAAAGAAGAAGCAAGGGCTAGCCAGCTCCTTCACCAAGTCTTTTATATACCAAAATAGCAGAAGGGGTCCAAGCACATAGGCGCTAGGCACTTTGCTCGTGACATCTTATCCTGATTGGTAGTTATCCACCCGAAATATAAAGCTACGGTGGCTGATTAGCCTCTTAACCTACTGCCTGGCGGATCTGGTTAAGCCGAGAGCCGCCGGTTTGTGGTCTAGCAGATGACTTCCGGAGTGAAATGCTGCAATAAACTCTAGGTGACAGACCTCCAGTTCTTCGCCTTCTTCCGTGCGGCGAGTCCAGTTCAGTCCAGTTCGTGAGACACGGTAAAAACTTCAACGTTCATGTGATCTCCCGGAGTTCTTTCGACGACACGCGTAAAATAAAGCATGCCTCCCAGATACAATGCGCCCCTACTTTGCGTTCTGTCGCCGATAACTTGTTTGAACAATGTTTCATGCTTTACACCCTCAAATCCTTCAGGTTTTTAGACCTTCCGTCTATGCCACACCTGAACCCGATCCACTCCATTGAGCACGTATTTACATCTTTCATCCTTTCTGAATGCTATTTGCCTCTGTGGCCTTTAAGAATTCTAGTGGCTGGCCACCAAAAATTTTCGATGCACGACAAGTTTTTTTATGAAATGCAGCCCCTGCCCGTATGCAGTGCTTTAAATGTGGCTTGACCACCACCTTGCGCAGAAGAACAAATAGCCCGGATTACCTCCAGGATGACGCTTACCGTAGCCTTCGGAAATTTCCGTTGCTTTTTGCCCTTCAGCCTTGTAGTGTTCGCCCACTTTTGTTCGGCGTTCGTGAATAGCCCCAGGTTTTTAGTCCGGTGGGTCGCACTAATTCAAAACTAGCCTTCGGTGGCCATCACATTCAGTCTTTCTGAGACAGTGATTAGCAGGGTATTTTACTCTCCCTCAGTGGCACATCTCATGCTCCCCCAGTCAGCCATTTCTTGCCCCTTTCCGGCCACTCACGACCATTTCCGCACAGAACCTCTAGGTCGTTTGCAATGATCAAAGATGGTAGTTCCAAACATTAGGTCAGGCACCGAAGACTTAAACCTTTTAATTCGCCACTTTTGACAGCTACATTAGGTACACCAAATTAAGTTATTCATTGCTTATTGAGCCTTTCCCCTCTCCTTCTCCTTCACGTATTCCATCCTATTGCATACTGCACGCATTGAAGTCATAAATGAAATAATCGACAACTAGGAATTCAAAAATCCCTCGCACTTATCGCAAGATTTGCACAATGAAACGGACCTCACAAACTGTTGAAGCAATTAGCACTTCGAGCGTTTACCGAATTACTCCATGTTTGGTGCGCATCGTTTGTTTGCGACAACTACACGAGAAGAGCCACTGACCCTGAAATAAAGGCACCACCCATCAAAATCACCCACAGTCAATGAAAAATATCATGTTAAAATTATCTGTACTTCTCAATATCGTGCTGAAAGAAAGTAACCCCAGTCCTCATAGTCTTGTTAGAACTTGTCCCCAATAGGACTTCCTTAGGAGCTCCGCACATGTGCATTTGCCGTCAAAAGTTTTGCAGGTTTCAGTATACAAAGCTGCTCGAAATGATTAGACTCCGCACACTAAGGGCACTGAAATTGCCATTTAGTCAAACGCCTTGGATCGGGCAGCAAAAATTGAAACTACTCTTTGATCTTTCAACTTATTGATGAGCTGGAAGCCGAACGGTTTACCAGTAAATCATAGGTAGTTGTCGAGATAATTCTTTTAAGTATTCTAATATCTTTGCCAACAGAACACCCATCCAGAGAGCAACAAGTCGAAATCCAATTATTTTTCTACAACAACAATGTATGCGCAGTCAAACGAACTCTCTAACCCTCTATCTCGGAGTCCCTATGGCAGTGTCCAACCAGAGTATCGGGCTCCAGCAGCACACAAGACAATGGCCAACTTAGATGCATCCAGTTCATCCTCCCCCAGGGAACCCGGGAAACGGCTGCGCCTCATGTCTCCAAACCGTAAATGACAAATGCTAGCTTTTTACCATTTGTGGCGTCTTCCCAAAACCACCAACCAGAAACCGACGCCCCTTGGGTGTCTTCTATCGTCTCCGTTAGCTGAAGGCACTCTTAATTCATCCTATCTACGATCTTTCTGCTCCAATGCTAATGAAATCTTACCCATCCGCATGCCTTGCCATCCTTCTTCTGGATACTCTCTCAATTGCAACTGCTGTCCACCGTCAAGTAACCTACGTTTTCTCCTGAGCACTGGCCTAACTACCCGATTCTTTCACAGACTCTACTGCCAACCGCCGTCATGGTTAAATCAAAAAGTCTCCCACTACTGCGAAAATCTACTTCACTTGCACCAATTATTTTTCTTGAAAAAGGCCTGCATCCCCCTGCCAGTTCTTCCCGAGGAGGCAAAAACAGAATACTTTTATGAAAACATTCAGCGATCATCTACAGCGACTAGTTTAAACTTCGGCCTTTAACCGGCATGATAGCCTTGATGATAGCCCACCGGCCCTTGGCAACCACAACCTTGTCTCTTTTAAGCTGCTGCTATTTACCACTTACTCAGTCATGAGCAACATAAGTTACTTACACTCTTCACGTTGTATTCCCCCGTTGACAGTTCTAACATCTAGGGACCCGAAACTTCCATGCTCATGGAACCCTGTGCTCAGATCTCACCCCAGTTATTGCCAGTGCTACTTAATCGCATTCTGAATTCCTAGTAGACCGACCCCTCAGAACAGGCCCCCAAACAATCCCCTTGCTAATACAGACATGACCAAACTCCAAAATTTCAAATGTTCCTTACTATATTCCTTCCAAGCCCAGTAAGTCTCCTCTAAGTCGACTGTCTCCTAATGATTTTACCTCTGCTCATCAGTGCACATTCCCTTCTGCTGGCCTCCCAAATAAACCACTCAGCCTTGATTGCACGTCCACAATGTGTCTGAATCCATTTATCGCAAGATCCCGACCAGGAAAAATTGGCCTTTTGTACCAAATCCTTCGCACGACAATATTCTAAACACCTAAAACGTGGTTGACGGGATGCACATCGATAAAAAAATATTTAAGAGTGGGTACAACTACTTTCTAGGGCAGCACACTGACCTCAGTTGTTGCTTAACTTACGTTAAGCTTACTTTCTTTGTTTGCCTTCCTTCATCTAGTGCCAGACATTTTGTCCGGCACCTTGTGGTCTTCCGTCCATATTCATGGCTTTGTAGTGCATCTTCGAGGCGTTTACCGCACTCCACCATCAAATACAATTTTAAACTTCAACAGATCAAGGCTTTTGCATACATTGCATCCATGCTCATAGAAACGAAGTCTACGGCAGGAAACCTTAATGCTCCTGGGATGCCTGGTCCACCAAGACTGCTCGTCCGCAGCTCTTGAGCCTTGTTCTTGAAACATTCGCGGGGGAATTGATGCAGCATGTTCTTAACCTCATTTGAGGAAGTAATATCCACGACATAGTATTCTTCCAGTCTCCCCAATGTTGATACCTAGCTGGATAAATCCCGGGTTAGTAGCTAAACGGTGGTGTTCTGCCTTACCTCCATTCGTCTTAGACCCCACACGTCTGCAACCGCTGCCCAGTCTGCGAAAATCTCTTGCAAATTAGCGAATCTGTCTGGCCTGACTTCCGCTTCCCGTAATCTCGACTGGTCGTCTGGCTTCCATGGAGCTGCCGAAAACTTATACGCAAACCCGCATTCTAGTATTAACAAAACTACCCCTGTACTGAACATTCACCAGTGTGAATAAACAAAATCTGTAAATATAAAAAGATGCTTATACTGCAAAATGCCTGCAAGCAGGCACTAGTCTTCTTATTACTGGGGACGATCCGACTTCGGAATGACCCGCTCGTTGCATCTAGGAATAGTCTCTGTATGCTGCGCAAAATGGATCCCGGGCAAGTGAAACCTGGCCCACATGCCTCCAAATTTCTTCGGCCCCACACCCTCAGAGGTAAATCGGGTACTTTTGGGAAAATCATAGGCAACGCCCAGCTGCTCAGTGATCCCAAGGAAGTCGGTGAGGCTTTCACCTTCTACCGCCGCACTCTCGTTGCCAACGGAACTGCATACTTTTTCGTCCTGTCTAGGCTTGCGGAACAAATGCAGTAGTCCACCTCGTTTGATACGGTTGAAGTGGAAAAGACTGCGTCCCTCGTCAAAGCATCGTGCCGACCTCGTACAGACGGTGTCCCCCTTCTCCAGTCCGCTTCCGCAGACACGAAATAGCACTCTATTTTTAAACCTATATAGTTTGATAATTCCCGTTCGTGGAAAGTCCACTCCATTTTTCCTGTCCACAAATAGAGACCGTTGTACCGTCCATAAAACTATTGTTCGACAAACCACATGCCCATTTTGGCCAGATCCTCGGTCTGTCGAGGACCAGCTAGTTAGCTTTCTCACGACTAACAACCTAACTGGTCCGTCCAATCGTGAATTTCTTTAGTACATTTCATGTACTTCGTGTCACTTTGAGTTCTGTAATCTGCTCACTCTGCTCGCCGATATGAAAACACCATTATATCTGCCTTCCTTGACATAACCAAAGCCTCTGATCTCGTAGCCCATGAATGACTGCTACCAAAGTTCATATCCTACGGTGTGGTAGGTCCTTCCTGCTCTTGATACCTCCTATCACTTTGACCGCTCCCAAGTCGTCGGCTTCAACGTAGCCCTGTTCCAACTAAGCCAAGCACTTTCGGTGCAATTCAGGAGATTTTAGTTGGTCCTTTTCTATTCCTGTTTTACGACAATGGCGTCTTTCGGGCAATACTAGGCTGCATACCTTTCCCATTTGCTGGCGACATCAGGTTAGCCTAGACTTTCGAAACGTCTTTCATGAGCCCAACCATGGCCAACACCATGGATTGTTTAAGCTAACTAAACGCGTGATGCAAGCAATAAGCAATGCAATTATTGGGACTAAATGCGTTACCATGGCGTAGATGTTACCGTCCTTCGGGGTGGGCCGTTTACAAACGGCCTTTCAATACCAACGACTCAGCGTTTTGACGATTTAGGCTTGCAAAGCTCTTACTCATTCATCTTCCGCGAGTAAAGCACTTCCCAAATATCCGACAAAGGCGGAACTAACGGTCTCACTGCCGAAAAATTCCGCAATGTAAGCTAATGCTATATAAAAACAAAAAGGCTACAATTGCAGTGCGGCCGGGTAGTTATCTCGAAAATTCTCAGAGTTTATCCTAATGAAATGTGAGAAGTGCAACGGGCATTAACAAAGAAAGTCCACATGAACAAAAAGAACTGCTTCAATTTGACTCACTTTGGCCAAGACATGTCCAGCTGAACCTCACATTCTGCTTTCAGCGGTTACGCTTGCAAGCGCACAATACTGGAAACTCGATCCCGTTCACCATCGAATGTTCTAATCCCTTCAGAAATCGACCGCTATCCATCTTAATACTATCTACCAAAATGTCTTTCAGGTCATAACGTTTAACAGTTGTTTACTTTGCCTTGTGGGACAAGTTAATAGACCCTGTCCACACTTTTTCAAAATCTGAAGCAATTCAAGATTGCCCCGTCCAACTTTCTTCACATACGCTCACTCATCACATTGACTGGCACCAATATCAGTCTAGACCGTTTCTGAGAGCGACCTGAACTTTCAGGTCCATCTGCAATTAGGAACGGGAATTTGAGGCAGCCTAAACCGGTTTCCTGGCCTTCAGCTGTTGCTTCGTAGGCAAACCACTCAGACTCCTCCATCATGAAACACATCTGGAAGCAATGAGTTTTTCATTCAACGTATCAAATAACCCAAGCGGCGCAGCTCCATTTAACGTCGACTTGGCTGAAATAACGAGCAAGTAGAGGGCATAAACCACTGGCCCATTTGGCTAAATCTTGCTTTTCACTTCTCAGCAAGGGAATTCACCTTAGTTCTCCACATACTTTGACACAGTTGCTCAGATGCATTTATGAATTTACTGATGTGCCTGTGTATAAATAATTAGGCATTTTTGTAGTTTCTCATTACCCCGTACCTAATACCCTTGCCTTCTTGGCCATTCGATTGACCAGGATTTACCCTGGCTACGGTTGATCTGTGGTCCGCCACTGCTCTGCTCACTGACCGCTACATTAGACCACGTTTTGCCGAGGTGAGAACTACTAAGCAGAATCTCTTAGCATTGCTGGTGTCTCCGAAATACATCTCCAAGTTCTCTACCGCCTGCATGCTTTTTTTGGGAAAGTTGTCTGATACCTGCAGGCGATGTCTTACTCCATCTCGCTTGTTTCAAGGTTGCCGGTTTACTCAAGGTCCATTCAGCATCCCTATAAGCGGCGCTGTTCATGGCCGTCCTTCGCATCGCTGTGATCCGCACAAGTTTCCCTCATTACTGATCTTCTGTTATATACCATAGTATTGTCGCCTGTTTTCACTCCATACCGCTCTACGGTCCTGCCAATCTACGCTAGCTGCGTTCTGAACCCCTTGCTTTCGGATAAGGTAAACCTGGACACCAGTAACTTATCATGCTTGCACTTCCGTCTTCATAATTTGGCCCATGGTCACCTATTGTATCAGTTGGTAATCTTGCCTTCTTTTGTGGTTGTTGTCCAGTCCTAGAACGGCCTAAACACGGTCAGCAACAATGTCTCCAAGCCTAAACGCCAATCTCAATAATCTTCATCGGTCACAGTGCGGCCGTAATCCCCATCTCGCATTCCAACTTGTTCCATGATTAAAGGGCGATCGCAGGGCTTGAAGCGGAAAAGAGCACGCATCTGCTTCCCTTTTACCTGAATGTTGCTTTATGTTCCGGATGTTTGTTTTGCTGCTTTAAATTGTCATACAAATACAGTGCAATGCTCTTGTCTCGAAGCTCAAATGAGCCATCGCATGCGATTCACGTCACCATGCAGTTATGGTGGAATTTTATGACCATACGGTTAAAGACCTAGTGCAGTCCCACGTAAGATCATGATCGGTAATGTCCTGGCGTGGTTGCTCACCTCACTGCGACGCACACATTCCCATACCTCAGAAATAAATCGAACAAAGAAAGGTAAACCAAAACAGCAAAACGGCTGGCTAAGCTGATCCTTTGGCGCAAATACAGTTAAACGCTATTGAATCAATTTTGTGCTACTTCTCCAATTTTTGTTTGCTTCGAATTTCAGTCACGGACTCCGAAGGAATAGTTGCTCGACCACCTGATGCAATGATCGCTTTTCTGCAGTGCTCCGGTATTGATAAACAGTGGATTGTGTAAAGCTGAACGGCTAGTTACATGCATGGTCCCGTTTTCACTCAATTTGATGCTTGCACCTCTGCAGTCGCCTATACGGCCCATCTGGGACATTATCTTCAAGGATAGTTCGACCAAATCTAACCAATGTGCAGCGTACAATTATAAACCTTCGTGCGTAGCCATTTCCTCGTCTTACTCTATATGCATCTTTCAGATAACCTTCTGAGGAAAACATCACACCGCACTTTCCGTGTGCACGGTAACTCTGACGGTACTTTCTTGTCTGTTGGAAATCAATAAATTGGCCATTTGCGTACCTGCCTGATCTCTCTTTACCAATGCATCTGCCTTTATTCATCACAGGCTCTCAAGCATCACCCTTGAATTTTAACTATCCGCTTAACACACCAAATGCTTGCCATAACTCCTCACTGGAGCTTTCTGTATCACCTTAATTTTAACTGTATTCCTAGCATTTCCCCCAGCTTGAACAGGTAGATTTATGCGTCCCATACGAAATTTCCCATGCGAGATTATCGAACACAGTGCGTATTCTGCTGTCTAATTCCTTCCAAGACCAAATAGAAATTGTTACATGACAACGCACAATTGCCCAAGCGCCCTCACATTCCGAACCGTTCCAATTGTCTCTTGTCTGATTGCCCTAACTTTCACTCCAGAAAAATTCCCGACAGTCCGTCTCCTTTCTCTCCCATTTTCAGTACCCTCGTCCGTCTGGTGCTGTAAACTTTATTCCTCGCCCACTGGCTGGCTCTAGCCAATGCAACTCAGCTAGTCGAACAATGTGGCTATCACCCAATACTATCTTCCAGATTTTACTGTAACCACGCTGTTCGACGATGGCCAGGCCGCCCAGGTACGCACCGCAAATGAATACCGTTCACTGCCAATTGCAACTCAAAACAGCCCAGATGCCGCTCTCTGAAATTGAGCGTCCACCTTGGCCACCAACAACTAACTAATGGCCCATGAGCCATATTAGATCCTGTAGCCCCAAGCATCAAAACTAGGAGCTTAGAGAGTCTCTCCAAAGCCAAGCCATCTCACAAACATCTGCAAATACTACCTTCCAGCATTTGGATCTACAACCAGTGAGCAGAAAATAGCATGCATTATTAGTTACCGGTAATTCGTGCAGCTATCTAATCGTCTATTTGGACACCAGCCAAAACAAATGAACCTATACCAGTAGATTTGGATGTGACACAGTCGCCGACCCACGCATTTAAAACTATTAAAAAACCCATCTCTCATAAGTCCGTCACGCAGAAGTCAATAAAAAATATAGTGTATTTCTCGACATCCGAGAGGCATGCGCATGGCCAGATCAAATATGTGCAATGATTGCACGGCGGAGGCACGAAAAAACAAAATCAGACATGAAGATGCAGCGTGTCTGTAAACTCATGATCAGAGCCTGCAATGCGATGGGCCAATTTTTGAGGTTTAGAACCAAACCTAGATAATCCCTCGCCAAGACTTCCAAGGGCTGATCATCAGCTGTGCATTGTAAGTCATTTCATGCTTAAATGCGTCAAAGGTGCATATCGCGGACGCAAAATTTAGCTGGAATGCGATGGCGGGTGCCTCCATACGACCAGGTTCCTCCAGAATTGAGAGGATTATATGATGAAGTTAAATATCAATACGGATGTCCAAACGAGGTGAGTCAAAACTCGACTGTATATCATATGAGGTGGACAGCGATCGGTAATTACCAAAATTTAGAGCCAAATGGTGCTGAAGATGAAGCAGCGGGAAACGTTAAAGTTTGTACCGAAATATGTAAGGACGAAATGACATAAATAATTGTCGACGAAAAGACAATGGAACTCACGAAATTGATCTCTGGACCTGTGCGACTGAGGGCAGACTGTGATGTGTGCCAGGAACAAAACCAATACGTGCAAGATTTACAATCAATCGTTAAATACACTTCCAATGAATGACCTGTGTTGCCTTTGTTTAATATCGTAGGTTATGGTGTTCTTTCGCTATAGGGGTCTGGAATGTTGGGGGGTCGCTCAGCATTTTACTAGCGTTATTGCCCGTGTTTCGGCGGCTCGTAATGGTTCATCTGAGATGAGGTTCCCGAGGTGGTTATTGGCGCGGCTTGTTTTCATTTGCGTTAGGCAGACCGTTACTGGAGCGGCAGATCTAGATAAAGAGCTTTCTAACAGGGATAGACAAACAGCACGTGGGATGGGGTACAGTGTTCTGCCCCAGAGTCTGCGTTGCACCTGCAATTTCTGTTAACCACCGCACGGGTACTCTAGTCATTGGCGAGCCTGAAGAACAGCTGAAGATGGAAAGAGGAGGGGCAGTCTGGAATTCTTTCCAGCGGTAACAGTCAATTTCTTACAAAGATTACGGGGTCCAAACTGTATTCAGATGCGCTGGAGGGAGGGTTTAGTTGACAAAACGTGTGCAGGAAGCTTTCCATCTGCTTACTCCCTATAAAGTGCGTGGTCCGGTCAGTTCCAGACTTTATGTTCCTTGTTTTTAACGTGTTTTTCATTCATCTATTTGCATCTACCCAGATGTCGATTACAGTGTTCTGACCGGACGGTTCACACAATAATTAGGGAATAAAGATCAGCATTCTTTCTGCATGTGGAACTCCACTGTCCAACAGGCCCCCTGCACGTGCAACAGGGAATCGGTTATAACCAATCGTGTGTGAACTACCGTCGACGTTTACTACTTCGAGTTGCCAGGACAAGATACATCTAAAATGGGTCACGGATGGTAGCGTGGGCTGGATGCTTGGACAGGAGCTGCTACGGGAAGACATAAAGAGGAGGTAAGGTAAAAGCATGAGAATGTTTGGATCAGTACTTTGTGTTGGAACAGAATAATAATAATGGGTATATTTCTCGAAATTCGAGAGTCCATGGCGCAAGGCTAAAGAAATCAACATTTACACTAGATGGCGCATTGAAAAATCGTTAAGACCCCATAAATTTAGTCGTGAAGATGCAGTTTTCTGTGCTCCAATGAAACATACCTGCAATAAGATGGGCTAATCACGAGTTTTTGGGTTTCGAATCAGAGCTTAGATAATCCCAATGCCCATAAACTTTCTGGGCCCTGACTATGAGTCGCGCACTACGAGTCGGTCCATGAGTTAAACGCATGCAAGAGGTGCGCATCGCCGCGCATCTTGGCCAAGGGAGAAAATGTGGGTGTTGTCTAAAGTGGCCGGGTCCATCAATAAATGCAAGGAGGGTAATATGGTAAAGATGAAGACAAAGTATGGATGTAGCAGCGGCGATGGAGGAATGGATAATCAACACCTGGAATTCATATGAAGGTGGATAGGAAATGGTAATCAACAACGTTCAATAGTCAAAAATAATGCTCAATAATGACGAACAGCAGGAAACGTTCAAAGTTTGCTCAGACAGTTTAAGGGACGAAAGTATACGAAATAATCTGTGGACAGAGAGACAATGGAACTTACAAAAAATGGTCACTGGACCTTATGCGCCGGATGCGGATTATGAATTGTGTGGCGGAAAGTAGACGGGTACGTGTAAGATTTACAATCAATCCTTGAATACACTTGCCATGAATGACTTGTATTATCCCTGATTAATATTGGAGATTATGGTACGGGTTTGGAGGTTGGGGGGTTGGCGGCATTACAATAGTGATAGTACTGTGGCACAATCGTGATGGTCCTCTGAGATGAGGGCACCCCGGGGCGTCAAGCAGCGCTGGTTTGAGTTTGTCTCAGGGTGCGCGGCCACGTACTAGACAGCAGCTCCTAACGGGGATAGACATACCAGCGCAAAGGATGGAGTAGATCTTTAAGGCGTAGTTGCGTGCATCGTGGTCATTGGCGAGCCTGGAGAATGAGCCGGAAGAGAGCAGGGCAGTCTGGAATTTGTTCCCAGCTGGTGTTAAGGTTGAAGTAAACAAAAAGGGCAACAGTGAATAACAGTAGTTTCCAACGCAGATTACAGGGACCAAAAAAACTGTCATGAAACAGGCAAGGGATAGTTTCCGTTGACTGACGTATGCAACAAACATCGGCTGCTCGCACCCTATAGAGCATGATGGCCTCCAGTCCAATTCCTGTGGCTTGTAATAGTCTTTATTTTGAAAACGCGTTCCCGTTTATCTTCCGACAGTCTGTCGCAGATGCAGATTACAGTGGTTCTGATGGGACGGCCAGCGCAATGGTTAGGGAATAATTGTCATCAATTTGTTCTGCTTGTTGGGACTCCTTCTGGACTACTGGGCGCGGTGTTAATGCTACGCGGGAGACAGTTATAACCTGATCATGTGATCTTTCGCCGAAGTTTACTAATCCCAGTTGCCAAAGAAAGGACATGACGGATATGGTCCGGATGGCAGTGTGGCTGGATGCTAGACAGGATTTGATACGAGAAATCGGCTGGAAAGAAGAGAAGGGAGAAGCCCTGAGAATATCGGGAATCGGTAAATTGTGTTTGAACAGAACGATTAGCAACTTGTACCACAGTATGTACGTTTTCAGTGGCATCATGAATGAATTAAGAACGAAGAACGACGGCAGTTGTTTAGACGTCAGCATACGTACCCAGGTGTGCGGCTAAGTGGGAACAGGGGCATGTTAATCACCAAATAGAGGGGTTGGGTGGTGAAGCATAAGTGGGTTAGTCCGATGAGCTACTCTCCCCCCAGACCGACCAACAAAAGCCAAAACGCTTATAACCGAACAAAGGTTTGGGGTTTCCCTTTCGCCAGGGTCTAGGTCTGGGCTGGATGGGGCCATGCCATATCCATTGTAGAAATGTGGCCATTCTCGCAAGCCCGAGTGTGCTTGGTTGCTGGGTAAATCTGATCCAGCGGAGAACTTTTCTCTTCTTTCTAACAGAGGAATGGTTTGAGCCCCATATAGGTAACTTTCCATAGTTCCTCCGCCTGACCTTAATTTTCCGCGTTTTTTTTCGCAACTGTGGTGGTGGGCTGTTTTCCCACGCTTCGGAGACGCTGAAGCAAACCTGTCGGCAGTCATGTTTGCGGTTTTCGCACAAGACTAGGGAAACGAAAGTGGGATAAGCAAGCACACGGAAGGATGGTAGTTTATGGCCGTAAAACGCAGACCTGTACGTATGGCTGCCGTCATCGTCAACGCTTGTCTTGTTTCAGCTTCTACCGAGTGCTGCATTGAAATCTTACTACTGTGGACCTTGTTTTGCATAGCCGAACACATCGTCCTGTGTGACGTGGACATACAGATTTTTTTTAAAAATAAGCGAAACTAGGCTGGGTGCTTAAAGGCACAAGGAGTTCCTACCTGGTTTAGCGTAAGCAGGCTACTGGAAGGAAGATGAGTAGGTAGAAGAGTAATAAGGAACCTCGAAAGTGCTTCTCTGTGATAAGGGTGTCTAACGAAAGAGAGAAACTAGAAGTCATGCAATACCTCAGCATAAAAGACAGGATCCTTTATGTTGGCCTAGAGCAAGTATCAGAGCAGCGAAATCTATGGTTACAGGCATCCGAGGTGAGATGGACCGACATAAGGAGGATTTAATCGCGGTTATGGCTTGTCATAGGAATCCAGCATGCCCTTCTGTATCAACGGGCTTTGAGTGTTATTTAGTGTTTGCTGGCCGAGATCTAGGTTTTTTGGGAGACCTCTACTGTAGTAACTGTATATAATCCTAACCAACTCGTACGCCGAGTCTCTGGAGAAGATAAGGGTCATAAATGCGGTTGTTGTCCGTAATTACGCTAGTATCGTTAGATCTCTTGCCGCCCCTCAGTTGAGTGTTTATGGAAAGCAGGGGGAGGGGATACTGTATTTAGAAATCCTGGCTGACTCAAAGGCATCGCTCTTCCGAGATAGGGGTTGTTGGTTCCATTTGAAGACCCGGGTGAACACTTAGGTAAGTGTTTCAAGGCAGCTTTAAAACCTACGATTTTTGGATCTGTATGCAACCGAATCCTGATGGGAAGTTTTGTTCGCAATCAGTTTGGCAATAAACACAAAAAGAAATGCGACCTTAAAGAGGATCTGGCTGCATTTCCGTATGGATGGTTAGGGCATCCTATGAAAACGGAGAGGGCATGAACTGGCAGAGAGAATATAGGTGGGTCGGTGGCAGAAGGAGCGCCTATTCACCAGGTTATGCAGAATAAACCAGTTAATTTTCAGTCGCCGTAGCCAAAGTGGCTCAAGTTTTGAGGACTATGACAAGGTTCTTATAATTCAAGAGCTCGTCCGACCAAACCTATCAATGGCTTAGTGAAGCGTCTCTGAATACTTTCAATGAGAAATTCCTATCCGACTTTGACATACTGGAGTATATCAAAGGTGCCCATAACTCATGGAGTGGTCCGAACGTGTGTTTTTATAAATGCTGAGGATGCTGTCGGATAGTTTCATTGTGCGAAAGAATCAGACTTACATTTCTCCTATGCTTTAGCCGAACTGATCAACTAATGCTCTGGAGAAATTTAAGAGAGGCTGATAGTTGAGACCAAGGTTCACGGATTTTGGTTTAATCATGCAATCAGGAGATCCATGTAGCAAAATTGACTCTTTAAGGTAGTGTAGCACCATAATGTGATATTTCGCTCTTATCGCAGAGAGAAGCTCAT
>LUCM01004397.1:14835-83241 GCA_008360955.1 Fasciolopsis buskii | reverse complement strand
AATCTACGAAGTGTCTCCCAAAATAATTAGCCTTTTCAGCAATTGCTGAAGTGGTTCCCAAAATGTTATTCAACGACCATATCTGAAAACTCCAACGCTTTGTTTTTTCCTTCTCACAGTAGGATATCTAGATAAAAGAATACGGGGATCGTGCACCTGAGGTAGGGCGGCTAAAAAGTCTATATATATGTTGCACCGGCTAGGAACCACACACGGTGCTAACGAAGCAACACGTAAACGGAACTAGACCGCAAGCGGTTAAGTGACTTAAGTGGCTGTCACCAAAAAGGCCAGAAGTTCGAATCTCAGATCTGCCGGTCATTTCGATGGCAAATGGCAGCTCGTCACCACACCTGACCTAGTGAAACCTTATGTGGCTCTATGCCACTCCGAGTTTCAGAGTCAAAGTTACCGACTCCCCTTCAGCACTGGGCTACGCTGCACTCTATCCTTTATGCAAAGCATAATAAGATTCGAATAACACCTTATAGACGAAACGCCTGTAAGTGTTCCGATATCTGTTGATAATAGACCTTTTCGCATGTCTACCATTCTCACTCTATTTCGGTATTATGTCAAGATTATTTGGATTTATGCTAATTCATATTTCGCTTTAGCATTATAAGGCAAGTGCACATCTGGCTAATTATGAAGTGACACACGCTGCGGCATAGATGCACGAATCTTTGCCTGCCAGGTGCATTACGTTCTTGGTCAATGAGAACGAGACCTAAAAAACGCACTTTGCGAATAGTTTTGACAACTCCGAGGATCTTTAACGTAATTTCATAAATTATTGGAAAATGATGTACGAATATGTTTTATGGGTTACCGAAGGATGCATTAATCTTCCCTTTTAAACCATGTAAGCACGATTTGATACATGAAGGGTAACGAGGTCAGTTTTCTAACCTAGCAGAATGATTCTTGGATGTCGTCGGCCGTGAGAAGCGATTGCAGATTAGGACTTCAGTATATGGAATATATTCTATGTTTATAAAAGACCAAGAAGTCTATGTCAGTAAGGGAAATGGCGCATATTTACCTCTGGAAATGTCTAAACTCAGAAAGCGCGATCCCGACTGATTTACGGTGACGCCCACCCTGCTTGGAGTCTTTGAGGTTAACTTGGATTTGTGTTTTCGTGAATCCATTCCTCCGTTAGAGCAGCGAACCGATCACTTCGAGAACAAAACAAGACCAGTTTGTGGCAGTGGTATTTCCAACGAACACCAAAATGGATCGATATTTTCTTTGTTGTGTGCTCCTCTAGGGTAACACGATTTGAGCCCCGGAATTTCGTTGTGAAGTTCTCCAGTGCGAAGAGACGGAGTTGTGGGATATTTTCATAGGACGAAGTAGGCTTTGTCACATATCAAACGGAAACGACTGTCTTTGAAGCAAACTACCAAGGTGCTCACTGTATAATTATAACAATCAAAACATTACTTCGTGGTAGGAATAGGAACCGAATTTACTCACTGAAATGGCGAAACATGTGCGTAAGTAACGAAAGAATGTCGTTATATCCAAATTGAATAACTTCTAAGCTGATTGTATTTTCACTGCGTCTGATTCCTACTCCCGCTGGAGAGTCGGAACAGCAATTTTCATAAAATATTTTCTTGAAACTAGGATAAGTTACGGTTTTTATTCGTGCAGCCTATTACTTGGCAGTTCGAGGATGAGCATGGTCAACTACGATTCATATAAATGGTAACAGTGGCCTTGTTTGGCAGATTGTCTTCAACATCCATAGATGGATTGTGGAAAAGTTGTTCATGCTTTATTGAGATAGGCGTAGACAGGTTCTTTGGCGGGACGGCCGTGCTACTCACGTTTGCAAAATGCTGACGGCATGTTTGGATTGTGCTTACTCGACATGGTGTTCATTATATCAACCGCATATTTGTTGATATGAAAGGAGAACAAATATCGGTTTCTTGCTATTTTCCTAGGTACACTGACTTTGGCACATGGTTTCAATGAAAGAAGAAATTTTTTAACTGCCGTGTCATGCTGATGTTGGCATTCTCATAGTGGACACTGAGTTAACCGCCCATATGATTATTTGGGTGAGCCTAGCTTTAATCACCATCCCGAATTCGCGTGAATCCAACACTCAACGGGTAATTTGTCTTTGCTAGCCAGAGTGGCCAAAATCAAACGCTTACCTTCACATTCAGAACTTTCTTAGACAAGCCGGTAAATTATGCGACCCGTTGCTCGCAAATGCATGCGGTTGTAGCAACATACAGCGTCCATGTGAGGAACAAGCGCAATTGACCAGTTTCATGTTTTGCTCACGGTGGGTCTTAGATGACGCTTGAGATGTGGATCACATGTCGGTGAGACCTTAGTTATTTGTAACTGCAGAAGTCGTCAAATTTTGGGCAACTCGCATTCAGCTTGAAATTGCGCTAGTTTAAAATCAAAACCTTCGAAATGACTTTCTGTTTTAGTCTCAGGTGAGGTGTGTGGGTCTCCGAGGTTCATCCGACCAGGAACCGGGGAGATGACTAAGCAATAGTTGGTTATGAAACGAAGGTGAATCGTGAAGGTCGGAGTAGTGAGCAATACCCACAGCCTGCACGGCCGGATTAGTTATCGGTTTGTGTAAGTGGAATAAGGGTGTCATCAAGAAAATTTGCGGGTCACTGATGGAGCGCACAAGATACAATTTGACAGAAGCTTTTCTCGGAATAAAAATAACAATGATGGTTAGTATCACTCCTCTGTTGGAAACTAGCTGCCTGGGTGACAAATTACCTACTTCGTCGAGATGCATCATCATCATCACCGTTCATCGTTAAACAGCAAGATAAGCCCCAATAACCGCTACCTTCTCCCCAAAGTTACGTTTCTATAAAAAGACTGAATACCCAAGGGGAACAGGGATGCCACTGAAACTGACAGGTTGCCGCGTTTCCTTATTCAAGGATAAAGACTTAGTTTTGATGCGGAAATTCAGAGGATAAAGATTGATTTGACGGGTTGTTAGTGACTATCGTTCTTTATCCAAATGTGATTTTTGATTCGGTTAATTATGCAGCTCTCTGGTACTATCTCCCACTTTCCCAGTCGTTGCATTTGAATAGCCGAGGTCTTGCTACGGCTTATGACTGTTGTTAACAAATGTTTATTACGTATATTACTTAAATCCACGAAGGATGTCTTCGGTCATTAGACAGGGTTATAAAAAAACCCTATATTTCCATATCAGGGAAGCGGCATCAGTTTTATTTCTCCTATCCAACTGTCTGACTAAGCAAATATCCATATGAGTTAGAAGTCACTGTCAACTATAGCGTAGTCTAAACAGTCCATTGTATAAGTTAAATTGAGAAAACGGTGATCAAATATTGAGGGACTTATGAATGAGTTGCTGCAGATGCGGAATGGTCGGTGATCCTCTGTCGTCCTGCCCATCACTAAGCGTGATCTGTTAAAATCTAATGTGACTATGTCACTAAATTCCCATATGCTTGCTTCCGGTTCTTTCACAATATTGTAAGGCCTAGAGTCTATTAGTACATGATCGACCCACACCATTCACGTTAGAGTGGTTCGCGTGATAGTTTAGCATAAAATATTCTGACGGAGCCTCTGCAACATAGGTAAGTCACGTCACCATCAGCAGGGTTTTACTTTAGGCTGTCCACTGCGAAGCCTGCCGACAGTATATGGTCTGTTCAACTTAAGCTGTGTACTGGTGTATGACGGAGGGCGTTTTGTCGCACACGTGTGTTGGAATAACACCTCGTATAATTTGCTGGCGAATTTTGCCGCAAATAATGTTGAGTTCTGTCTGCTATTGTTTTTGGTATAATACTTTCATAGGAGCTTCTAATGGTTCAGTTAGGGATGTAGCTCTGATATCTAGCGTACAAATGAATTTACGGCATAGTCCACTCAGAGGCTGAGCTGATATTCTTATTCGATCTGCTTCCTAATTTCTTATCTTGTCAACTTTACTTGTTCGTTTCTAGTGACTGACATTTTCACCAATTCTCAAATTGTTGTCGAGCTCACGAGTCCTAAGAAGAGTGCTCCTCGTTTTCATTTTTACGGTTCATCTGACATTCGTCGATTTGATTCTCTTCCTTTATTGCAGGTTCGACTCATTTTCTGTCTTTTCTATGGTCCTTCCCTCTGGTCCTTGCGTCTTCTGTGATATTGTCTGTGCTCGTGAACCGAACGCGAAATTACGCTTCGAAGTAAGTGTTTCTGCAGTCACGACTGGTAACGTAGGTTCAAGAGTGTATCATCATTGATGATCACCGCCCAAAGGCAAAATTTCATTTCCAATGTATATCTAAGCGACATATTAAAAATATACTGAGCCTTGTGCCGAACGATCTGCCTTTGAGTAAGTTTTTTTGCACAGCAGGTAACAGCAAAGTAATGGAAATGGGACTAAGTGCTAGAAAATTCCTGCAAACGGCAGGTCTGAATGCTTCAGAATTCAAGCAAGTTTTGCCGTTTTTAAACTTTTATGCGTGCTCTTCAATGCCCTATCTGCCCCCGCACAGAATCGGTTTTCATCGTCCCCCGTACAACAGCGTACATCATCTACATCTTCATATTATCGGACCACATGACACAATTACCGAAAAATACATGTTCTGTGAGCCCATATTTGCACCGGTGAGTCTAATGTGTTTTCTTAATCATTCAGTACAACAATTCGACCAATTAGATCGACTCTGTCTTAAGCGAACTGACACTAGTGCAACAAAACCAGTGCACGTCACCCCGATATGCATGATGACTTCATTTATTTGGTAGGTTGAGCCAAATCGCCGAGACCGTAATCATATCCGGAACCTTTTGCCATTATTCACTGCATATTGTGATAAAAACCTATCGTGAATAAATACTCTAGTTTCAAGTTTTCTGTCTACTACCCAGAAAGTTTTTTAACTTACCAATAACATTAAATTTGAAACAAAACGCTCGTTTTTCCCTTGTGAGCTGCAAGTTTTAATGAGTTCTGCACATTTAGTTATTTGATTAGATAAATGGTCGATCGTTTTAGACGGCGGATATTACGGAGCCTGAACAGGACCATTATGGCGGTCATAATGCGACACAACCAGCGCTTTTGAGAACACCTTTACTCCGGCGTACGTCATATGCCACTAGATTAGTATGAAGCTTGAATCTTAAACTGTGCAAAATACAAAGGAATGTTGTAGTTCTGAATATAAGCTAAGCACCACGGTTGTTCAGTAGGCTCACAACGGTGAATGATTTATCTTGGGCAAAACTTTGAATACTGGATTCAACGCGCTAGAGTAGCACATTTGAGACCATTCCAAACGGATGATAAAATAAACACATTTTAAGAATATAAACTCCGTCATTTATTGAAAGTAGCACGCAACATTTTGATTCCCGCTAGATGTTCCTAAGCATGTACTTCCAATTGCTTCCGTTAATTGGCAATCACTTTTCACCTCGCTTTCTTTATGGAAATTGCGTCGACCAAGTGCACTTCTCTACTTGGGTCATTGTGCACTTTCCTTGGAATTTAAGTCGCGAGTGTGAGTTGGCTATTCCAGCGATCAATTGTTGTTGTACAAGAGTACGGTATAGTGAGGTGTTTGTTGTAAATAGGTGCAACTTTGTGTTACCGCCTGTATCCGTTTATCCCCTCCGGAATTAAGTAATTGAGTGTTATTTTGTCATACATTGCACTCATTATTTGCTCGTTTAGTACGCTCAGCACACTTTCTGCTGCATGATTGGCGTCCCATATGTCAACCGAAATCAGTCTTTTTCTTTGTGTAATCTTCGATTCTGAGACTTCATTCCGTCAATTTGAGCGATCTTTTCAATCGGTTGTATTGGTTCACTCAATTTTCCAAGTTTTACTCCTTAAGGTCCTTGAATTTGGTGACATTTAGCATCAGTTGAATCGATTTGATTTTCAATGATTCATGCACATCCAACATCCAGATCGTCATTGAGATTCCTGAAAGCAATGTGTATCATCCTTATCAAATATCAGCAATGCATATATTCCGCGCCCGGACTGGGATGCAAATCCGGAGCATACGATCGTGCATCGAACGCCTTAGCCACTATTCTAACTAGTTATCTCGGAAATCTATTAAACATCAATGGTTTTTACTGATGAGTTGGACTCCGACACCTTAATAAGCAGTTTGGAAAGACATAAAACTTCTGCCCACAGTTAAACACGTTTCAAGAGTCATTGGTACATCCCGAAACCACAGCGCATGCACGACTTTCTCCTCCAAGATCCTGTCCAACTAATTGCGGCACCTTTTTCAGTATATGTATGGGCACATCATGCATACTTTCTTGTTACAGGCAATTGTTTGTCCAGTATATAAACTACACCGAGACTATCCAATTTGAGATCTAAATTCTGAGGATTCGTTAAGTATGTATTTTTTTACCATTTACCTAATTGGCCTATATGATAGTGGTTCTGTATTCGCTGCATATCCATCTTCAGGCCCCAAAAGGATATATCTTTCTTGAACCTCGTCGTTTTGTGCTTAATCCAGAAGTACTGCAGACGTCAATCTGTCTAACCTAAACTCTTCCGACGGATTGGAGGGGCTAAAATCTCGTCTCGAACGTGAATCATAAACAACGGTGGATCGCGAACGGTGACTCATTTGTACGCAACAATGAAGTTCAACGCGAAATAGTATCGGTCGTCGATCCAAAGTTGGTTGTAGATATACCTACGAAAAACGAAAACCAACGATGAGTGCAGGGTGAATGGTTAAAGGGAGCGAGTGTTTAGTGGGAACCTGGGCGATAAAAGCATAACCCGCTTTACTAATGATCTACTTGCACCGGTTAAAATGAAAAATCATTGTTCATTTTTTTAGTGGTAACCTGACACCGCTGAATTTCATGGGCGAATTTCTCGGGTACGATCTTGGGAGGTTTGTAATACGACCGGTTACAACAACTATCTACTTATTCACATACATGTCATTGAAGAGAAGGTCATGAGAGTTTTGAGTTTGTGTTTTGGTTTCAGCAAAAGTACATTCGTCAGTTTTGTCCATCTGACCTCTGTGGAAAGAAGGATTAATGGTAATAAAAAGGTGCTATATAGTGATCGCTGAAGGGTCACTTTGTACCGTGTGAGATTGCGGCTATCACCCACAGAAAATTAAAAGTGCACCCGTCAGCTAATTCGGAATTCTCTGAATACTTACCAGTATTTTATTCCAGGCGGCGCAAGTTGCATTCTTTTCATTTCTCCTCCATCACACGTGCATGTGAACTACTGTACAACACCGGTTGTCCCTAACGGAGATGTACAAATAACTAAACAATATTAATATGATTATCAGCTGATGAACGATTCCATGTGACAAGCTTTATCCGTCAACTAATGCGTTTATTCTCGCTTACTTCGGAAATTGTGCTGCCCAAGCCTGTTTTGTCATGATCGGTCCAGGTTCACATATTTCTATTGTTTGCCCACACTGAAAATAACACGCCAGTACTCAGTTTTGCGGCATTGTTCAAAGTTTCCAGGACCCAGACGCTACCAAACACAGGGTTAGCGGATAGGTTTGTTTAAATGAGTTTAGTAAGCAAATGAACCGTCAATATTTCGCAGAAAACCAGACATGTCGTCATCGGAATAAATAATAGGAAAGTTCACCTCAGTTTTTGTGCTTTTCAAAATCACCATAATTTCAAAGAATGCTTCGTTGATTTTCATGGCTTATGCAGTATGTTGAAGTGTGATCTGTTTTGCAAAAGAATGGTTTGAACCATGTGTACTTTACAGCGTATCGAGCTTTCCCTTTGCTAAAATGCTTTTTTCACCGGCTACATTACTGCACAGTTTTCATGCAATTTAGTTAATATCGGTTGATTTCCTTCCGTGTGCTGAGTATCTGTGAGATTCCGTACAAGCAAATGCCAGTAGACGTTCATTCAGAAGATTTCAGTGTGTGAGCAGTCAGCAAGCAGTTACGGCTCCCAAAAATCGGAAAAAATAAGGCTAAACCCCATACATCGACCTCGCTGTTGACTTGCACATACTCAGATTGTTGTGACGTATTTAAACATGCCACGAAAACCATATAAACATAATTAAAATGTCTGATCCTGTCAGTCCTAAGGAGTGGCAAAATTGGCAATTTAGTAAATTCCTTTTCTACAGCACTTAATTTAGTGTCAATCGGGAATAATGGGGGCAACTAATTTGTTTCCAACATTGATTTAATTGAAGCGAGCACAAATAAGCTAGAAAATCAAATTCTTTGATACAAAATGTAGAAATAGTTTATCGAGAGAAATTCGCGACATGGCTATTGCAAAGTCAACCGGATACGAAGACAAAAGACGAAAAATTAAATGAAAACGGTTTACCGTGAGCAGCACATCAAACTCCGGCGATTGACCCTCTCAGTTATGTGCGTTCACATGCGTGGAAAGATAGGTGGCGAAAGATTGTATGACAAATTATTTAGGCGAGGAGAGGGTTGGTGCCGATTCTAATGGATCATAAAAGAGTGCATAAGGCGATCAGGTCAAATGCCAGCACGTTCATTGTGCTCTCCGAGCATAATTAGAAGCCACCACATTATCAAAAAACCGTGAGGCCGCATTAACAAAACAATGAGAATGTGTATGTGGATCAAGTCGTTTGGTGCGCAAACAGCAAATGGGAGCACGAGATTCATGATGTGAATACGCCATTTACGGAAAGAATGGAGCAAATATCGAGCACGTGATCTGTGATGGAGAAGGGGGGCAGGGCGAGTGATAATGAAATTTGTATAAGAACGGTGTCTATTCCGAATTGGCTTTATCTCGAGTAGGAGCAGGTACGTTTTCTAATTTGGATTTCACCCGAGGCAAAGGAAGAGACTTGCAAATATAGACAGCAGCAGCGCACTGGCACCTACGGGTGACTGATACAGTATTAGACGTTTGAATCTCATTCTGTGCGAGTTTTCAGGTCTGCATAATCAAAGCTGTGTCGTCGGTCTGAAGCCTGAAGCAATAGATCAGGAATATTGTGTCAATACAAAGCCCAAATTTAGGGTTTCACAGACCCCTTTAAGCTGTAAACAAGCATCCTCTCCAAACAATAATGGGGTTACAGATCAAACAACATCACTTGAAGTTCAAATTATGTTGCAGTATTAAACAGATTGAAAACGTTTTTCATGATCCACTCATAAGAAACCTTATTTGGGTTGACAGCCAGCTAAGCATAGGTCGAGTCAGATAAATCAGCAACGAGCAGCAGACTGTTGTGCCCTTTGTTTCGATGAATAATTTGAGCGCATACTTGACGAAATTAAGTTACAAACCAATTGAAGGTGCATACTTTTATACTGGGTAGACAGACCAAAAGTCGTTTTTCTTTTTGTCACGTTTTTCTAGGTTGGTCGAACCCAGGCACAAGCAAATTATCGACTTCGATAATAATTTTGTTAACATGTAATCGTTTGAAGCTCTGGTTTTATCGTGGCGATGGTAATAATGTTCACAGCCGAAGCTCCCTTAAGAATATCGGGTTAACTAAGAAACTCATGTCAAATCTACACGCTCACAAGAAAAGTTTCAAAAGGTGAATAAATTCATGATATCAAATTAGTTGCCTGTACCGACCTATCAGTTGATTTATTTACTACGCCATTCGCTGAATAACATCTAGTCTGACTAATCCGTTTCATTTACCAAACGAAGAACGAACTTCCTACCGTTCGGTTTCTTTCAAAACGAATCTGACTTGGTTAGGCTGAGATTTGATATTCGCCTCAGTTCGGAAGGTGTGAAATTCTAGTGCTTATCAGAACATATCGATGCTGGTTAATAAAGAACGGGATTTAACAAAGCGCATTCGTATCTGCACCCTGTTGTACTAGTGCATCGTGAGGAGTTCATACAAACAACCAAGACACCAAAGGTCAGCCGCAACAAGAAGCATAAACGGTAGAATAATTAGAGCTGGATCCCCTAGTGATACGTTTATCTTATCGCTTATTGGAGCTACAAGCTCTTGTAACCGAATAACACCCTTCACTTCAATTTCGGGGCAACATTCTGGTACCATCATTCTAATGAGTCTATCTCGGAAGTGAAATTGCACGTGCTACCATATCATTAGAGCAGCATTTCTAGACAAGGTCTCCGGTGCCACATAAATTACGCACCAGTAGGTGCAAAAATCCCAAAAGTGCAGCGTTTCCGTTTAAGCTTAGCTTAGTATAAATACCTCTGAGTTCAGCTCCAGAGAAGCTATTTGAGTTAAGGGTTTACGTATTCTCCAGTGGTGTTCCAGCTTGTCGGGGAAATACCTCAAAAACGATTTGACAATATGGCTTCGAGGGCAAGACGCGTGCTTATGGGCATCCAGGTCAACACAACGGGATTAGCTATATTCCGACTCTTAAAATAATTTAGGTTACGTGTTACTTGCAAGCATTTCAGTAATTCCTGTGTTAAAACTTTCTGTCACTGGTTGTAAGACAGAGAACGTCTTCATTTCAAACAAGTTTATGTTGGACCTTGTCTGAGTAAATTAGTCATCTCCGATTTTAAACGTGAACCCGTCCCGATTCCAACAAATGTTTGGAGCCCAACGCCGATCCATTGGTTTTCGGCGAATATTCCCCTGTTTGCTTGGATAAAAACAAATGCCACAGACGGTTGTTCTAAGCACCTAAATGTTTAACGTGAGTTGCAATGACCTTCATCTATGGTTGTCTGGCTATGTCCACTGATCTTCGGATTCAACCATGTGAGAAATGACGAATCTCTATTGTTCTCACCAGCAATGTTTTCGATGAACCACTGAAGCTAATGGGCCATATAAAGCTGCATCCGCAAATTAATGCGTACTCCACTCCCCAGTTCTCACACCTTTATCCACAGGCACGAATCTCATCTACTTCTCATTGTTTAAGTTCAAGAATCTGAAATAAAAGTATGCTGTAAACTGAAAACAAAATTCAAGTTAGATTATGAGCAACACAAGTACAGTGGGCAGTGTGCGCGTGTGTTGTGAGAGCGCATTCTTTGTAATCCATCAGAAACTAACCGGGTGTGCGATGCTTTTGTAACACTTGACAGCCACTCTGCACATCTGACTTCAAAATTTCACCGTCATTGATAGTGAATGCTGCTAGGAAAAATGAAGTTAAAGCTAGGAAACTACTACAAACTGCATTACCATCACCAACAAAGTCAACTTCAAACACCAAAAAAGACATAAAAGCAGCGGATGAAAAGTAACGAAGTGAAATTTCCATATGCACAAACCCCAATTGGATGAAAGTCAGTAGAACTGAGTGATTCTGTAACCACAAGGGTCAACCGCTTGATTGAACAAGATCCACGGAAGCTTTTACCGAAGGGCGGGGATTAATCTTGATCCTGGAAGCATATTGTTACAACAGAGAATAGAGAACAGTTGCGTATTCAAATCAACTGTAGTTTCCTTAATTAGGAACGTCAAACAGCGAGATTTTTTGGCATGCTGCACGTTGTTTTACTTCGGGTAAATGCCTTGCCCACTATTTAACTAAAAACCAGCTTTAGAGTATTTCGCGAATGGCAGATCCGCGGCTTATTCGTTTTGAGGTGCAATTATATAAAAGCATCCTAGCGAAATGTCAGGGGGATTAGTTTGCTATAATCTCAATAGTTTTGGAGAGTGATATTGCTCTTAGATCAGGCAAACGATTTTCATGAAGCTCAGCGGTTTCACTTGCCGTTTAGACGCCGGAAATTTCACGACCTGGAAGAGTGGTTCGAAATTGGTATCTCGTTGATGGATGGTGCCACTTATAAAACAAAACCAATAAGCTCAACGATAAGAAGGCTTTCATCTGCAATGGCACATTACAACAAGTAAACGTTTATTACTTTTTCCGATGGAGTTCAGAATCAATTGAACCGTGTCCATTTCAAGCAGTACCTCATCCACAGCTTAAAAGTTGGTGTGATATTTTGCTTACGGTCTGGAGAAATAATATGAAGTATCTTTCCATCACGAGAATGGGTTGAGAAAGCAGATATTTCATCAGACTGAACATGATTAGCTGGCTGGTTGAAATAGGATAGGATTGAAGTGTTCCATACACTTCATAAAACACCTCGTTAATGTGGAAGTATATTCCGAGTAAAGCAGTTACAATGAAAGTTACCCAATGGCTAGTCGATTTACCGTCATCAACCCAAAGATTCTGTTGGACGTCTTTGGAAATCATTGACGCTTTTTGTTGACAGGCTGCCTACAAATGTAATTCTACGCTAAAAATCAGCTGGTCTGCTAAACGTGAACTTCGAGAGAGCAAAGCAGAGTGCATAATCAATTTCCACCCGGCTCACATTATTCACAAGTTAATACTTACACAAACAGAGCTTCGTTCGTGATCCATAAGTTTGGGAGGAAGAACAGTAGTCTGGAAAATATCCGATCTAATCATCGGCGTGACAAGATCTTCCGCAGGTTCAATTATAGATGAGAGTAATGCATCGTCTTCTTTGAAAGTTGCCTCTTGAGTTAGTGAAGCTGGCTCATCATTTTCAGAATCGGTCGACAGTTCTGACGGATTTCTGTGGCGGGATTTCTTCCCAGAATTCGATACCGTGGGCACATCTCCGTCAATGAAGAGTTCTCTAGGTAAGGTGTGAACGCTGGCTGAACGTATGAGAGGAGGCCAGGAGCCAGCCAATCTGTCCAGTTCGTTGCGAATTTCTTCGTATGCTTTGAACTTGCGAAACCTAGGAATGAGTGTCGAACGATCCAAATTTGCATGTGACGAATAAATTGTGATAAGGAAAACCTTATTTCGCAATCATGATTGCAGATATGGCTGTAAAGTGCCCAATCCAACATAGTTTCTTAAGCTCGTCGAGCTCAAGAAATTTATTAGTTTCGGCTTTAGGCAAGTGAAATATATGATTTTCGTACGCCAAGTTTTTACAAGAGAAGTTCAGAGAACATTTTACTTGCAGTGTTCCTATTGCACTTTAGCAGAATATCAATTGAAGTATGAAACGGATGTATTTATTGATAACTTACAACTGGCTGGTTGCAGCCATTGTTTCTTGCTTCAAGATAAATCATGCAGACTAACCGTGGCCCTAATATTTATTTTTTCACGGCTGAACTCCATAAAAATAATCATCAATGACCTAAACTGACAGCATGCCCGTCAGTAACCTCATGGGCGCTGGCTCAGGTAAGCTTAAGGGTGCACGTCGGCCTTATTTGCAAATAACTCGTATTTGACGAGCGATATGATGACCACACTAAAGGTCACAGACATTCGTGTTGTTTTATCTTGGGGTTATTTGCAGACTCAGAATACTGCCATGGTTACAGCAGGACATCCGAATCCATAAAATCAAACAGTTCTGAAGTTGGAAACCGTGTCCTGCGTGTTGTATTAAAACTGGCTGCTTTTCGATGCATTCAGATGAAGGCTGACGCGCTGACTATGTTAACATGCAGTGCAGGCATACCGAAGCAGGCGAGTATTGGACGGACTAATGAATGCAACTCATTAGCAAGCTACATGAAGGAGAAATAGTAAGATCTACCTGTTGTGACAGAAACTGGAGAGGCCGTACATGTTCTATAAATGGTCATATTGAAAAATCAAAGTAGAAGGACTCTTTCAATAAAAGAAAGTTATGGCTAATTCCTACTGTGACAATTTCTAAATGGATGGGACTCGAAAACCAAATAAGCTTTTCATCAAAGATAAAACCAAAATCAAGGAGGGGAAGCGAATTGAGTGCGTTTTCTTTGTTGCGTTGGACGCCAGTGGACAGCGGAAACATTGACATATTTCAAACTCGATGCCAACATAGACACAATCAAGTAGACATTCCGATTTCATCCTAGATCTGATAGCAATGAGTTGTATTGATCACATCCTTTATGTAATAGGTGGTGAAACATGCTTTTCTTGCAGATTCTGCCTCTGATCGTTCGCTCTGAAAGCAGCCTCCGACTCATTCCACTGTGCAATTCTGCGGCGTTGTTTCTCAATGATGTGTCAAAAATACTCATTTCTCTTTTCCAATTCTTGAAAACGAATAGCTGAAATTGTCCTTGCTAATGCTATCCTTCAAATGAGTTCGCCGCAAGAAATAGTGTCCGTAAAGGTTACCCAATTTCACCCAGTATTGCTAACAACAATCGAAACGGATGCGGAGGTCGCCCTATACTTAAGTAGCAACAGTGCGACTGGTATTCACCGAAGCGATGGGTTGTCTAACTCAGAATATGTGGATGATATCGTGCTTGTGAGTGGAAACTCAGATGAGTCTCAAGTATTTCCGGATAATCTGAAGGACAATGTACCTATGGCCTGGATGCAATTCGCACAATCGGGTAGTGAAATCCCACTGAGTGGAAGTCAAACGTTATTTTTCCAGCATAGGAGTTGGGCGAGACAGATAAGTTTTATCAGCTGGGCAATTACATCTTACCTTCGGATGAAATGACTTTGTGTATACATATGGCTGGACTGGCGCTTATCAGTTCGTGATATCTGCAGCGTAAGCGCGAAATCTGCCTATTGATCAAAAGTTGATTTTATAGTGTACGGGCGACGTTCACCGTGCTTTACGGCTCAGAAACATGGTCGCCGGTGTTTTATTAGAGAAGTACTGCCAGAACGCGGTGGGAGAACTATCTTAGCAATTCTGATGTCGATGGAACGAGTATTGGAACTAAATAAACTAGTGGCTCGGAAATGTTTTGTTCATGAATGGTGATCGACACCCTTTGTATGCGTTATAGGTAGCGGATGGAGTAAGGAGAGAACTCCACAACTTGAGTAGAGGGTATGATTAGCGTAAGCGGTAACGTGTCCCGGGTAGATCGAGTTGCATTACCGGGCTGAGATCTAAGAAATCCCCCAAAGCGATTGTTGGAGATATCAGGCGATACGGTTAAATGCTGTGATCAGCGATATCCTTGTAGTAAAATTATATCTGCTTCTATACAGTTCTTCTGATTTATGACCTTACGAGGTATCTTCTGATAAAATTCGATGCCCCGAGATGGGAACCGAGACCACGGCACATTAGTACAAATTTGCCGGTTTTGCAAACCGAACTAAACTGAACTATCAGGCAAGAGCGATGCAAAACACAGACTTGATTCTTATGTGAAACAAATGACAATAGATGAATGTTGCTCCTAATAATAGTAATCTAAAAATGCCTTCTCTTCCTTGAATCCTTGGCTTGTATTGATTCATCTTTCGTTTCAAAAACTCAACAAAAAGTTTCAAATCATGGACATGTCGTATTGAACAAGTTTAAGTATCACGATATTCTGTGAAATCGACAGTGTTGGAAAAATATAGATCAGACATTGGAAACCAGGTAATTAATAGTTTTCAGTACGCGTACGGCCAACGACGTGTATAAACCAAAGTATAAAAAACTATTTGACTCGATTCAAATGTTCACAGTTCCTGTTCCGTTTACTACACGGTGCATCGGTGCGAGAGCCAAAAAATGAGTGTGGGTTGAAGCAGTTGGTTCAATCCTCCCATCTGAATCACAAAGACGGCCGTTGAGGATGAACAGTCATTAAAAAATACGGAAGTTTATGTTCCGGTTTCATCGCAATGTAACTCGCATTCGACGGAAATACATATTACCAACATTAAAGTTAGATGTACAGGATCAAGATGTACGGCCCATTCACCTAATCTAAACAAATCAGTTTGATTGGAAAATGTATTGCACATGACCGGTATTAATTGCTGTTTTTCATGGTAGCCGATATTGACGTACAGTGATAATCACGTTTCATTTATTTGCAAACTTAAATGGCTCACATCGTTCGTTTCTAACTACAATCAAAATGGGAACTTGAATCAGTTGCGTTCAGGATATGAGGAAGTAATTCTTTGGGTTTGGATTTCCAATGGGCCTAATGCAGCAAAACGACAATGTCGCCGATGGATCATCTAATTCCTCAAAGTGCCACAATTCCTCTGTAAATAGTTATCTCTATGGATGCCAAAGGATAAGGGATTTTTCTGAACGGTGGACATCCGCAGCGGAACATGGATTCGTTCCTCTGGATCGCTTGTTTGACCGCCCAGCGCGGATACCGTTTGCGCATTGTCCACGCACGGTGCCGTCAAATATACGACGGTCTGTTCGTTGTACCAGTCGAGTGTTTGGGTCGTCAGTATTACAATCGTACAGAGCCGAGTAAGGGTGGCAACGGTTAGGGACAGGCAAACGTAATACGAGATCCGTGTTAAGACAATCGGTCTTAGACATCATTCATCTAGGGTATTTGCAAAATTTAAGAAAAATTAACCGCCTTGCTGATCTTAACAAAGGAACTTATATTTTCGGATTTGCATTCACGAGATTCTCTCATTGGATGGCTACAGACATCAGATATCCTGACTATACCACAGTCATTGGTGATTTTGCTTTCGAAATCTTTCTTCGACTGAACATTTTTTTCATTTATCACTCTGCATCCGTTTGCTAACTGTTATTTGGTTTATTTTATTTTCCAGTGGGCGATACTACATGGTAGTAGCCAAAACAGAAAAACGTTTTGAAATTCGGCATGCTAATGGTGCTAAGGACTGAAATGGTTTCGGAAATCAGAGCTATACGATACATGCTCTGTCGCCAAAATTCTTCTAGGCTCAGCAATCCACATTGTAAATAGTTGTTTATTTGGCATTGTTTACCATCACGATACTTATAATGCTTGTTCAAAGTAGATTCCAAGAGGTGAGAAACTAATGTGTTAGGGAAAAAATATCCCGAAGAATACCATTGGATCCCGTGTTTTCATTCTCACCCATTAAACGAGAGACCATTACAATGGAGAAACTGATCGTGTAGAATGCGGTCTGCGAAACTGTTCTGAAGAATGTGGCAACACAGAAGCACTGCTTTTTCCATCTTATTACTCAATCAAATGCAAGCAATTTTGGAAGAATATAAAATGGGAATCGTGCAAGTGTACAATTTACCAGTTAAACTCATTTGTGCACTTACCGAGGACACAAATTCTGCCGAATGCTGGTAAGTAGTCGGCGGAATATCATTCTATTGATAACCCACTCCAGCAGATAACAGAGGAGAAAATTGGCAAGTACAACCAAATGGAGCACGATAAGAAATCCAACCGATGGTATGCGGACCATCTAGCGTAAAGAAGAACAGGCGAATATAGGCAACGTTAACAAGACTGCAATAAAAGAACAGACAGAACAGGCATACATATGACTGCGAATATCTGCAAATTGTTTAAAAAAGCGGAATTTTTAAAACATGTGCAGCTGAGGGCTCGCCAATGTTCTGGGGAGGAACGCATTCAATCTGATCAGTGAGCTTGACGTTTAGATACAAAATGTTTTACCACCGGTCCAGGTGACATTAAAAGTGCCCGATGAAACTTTTGCTATCTAAACGCCGAGCTCAACCATCAGAACCCCATAAAAACCTGCCACCTAAGCCACGAGCAACACAGATTTTCGAATTCACTGTGTATCTAAACTTACTGAACAACGCGTCAAAAAATGAAAAGCTGAATGACTTACTTCGAGTGAATCCAACAACCAAGTGCAAGGATACGTGGTTACATAACCGGTGACGATAGTGCAAATAAGTATATTTGCAATAAACATATCTAGCAATAAGGGCAGATGCAATGAAGAAAATAGTGATTAGAAATGTAACCAGAAAAGGAATACGATATATTCTCTGTTTAAAAGTGATACAGTATTCAAAAGTACTTCGAATAATTGGATTTCGATCAACCTACTACCTGCAATGAAATCTTTTTCCACAACGAAGTAAAGTAGTTAGACCCAAGTTATCAATGGTAAATCGGGATCCATTACAAAATTTCAGCTATAATAACGAGACGTTCCTGCTTCAAGAGCAAAATAGGTTAACACAGAAAGAGCTAGCGACGAATTGGCATACATGGGCCACAATGTGAAGATCTTTGCAAAGCAGTAGGGCGTTTATTCACGAACATATGCACAGACATACACCGAAGGCCGTCACTTTATGCTGACGAAGCGCACCGCTAACTTGGTTAAATACACCAGATTATTGGCACAGCAGTTGACCTGTCTGCGTAAATTCTCCGCAGTAAATAATACATGAACTTTGCCGTACTGATGAACGGTGAACTGTTTACCATCGACCTTCAGTCGCCAAAAAGCACCGTGTCGATGTAAGAAGTTAACGGAAATCGGTTCAAAAAGTCAAAAACCTTTACGGAAGATGACATGAATTACCTAGTCTTCTTTGCTAATCTCAAAACAAAGAGAAAAAAGTGATGGGTATATTCCACCAAGTCTGGCACAATTAGAGTACGGGAATGAGTGTGACGATTATGGTATTAAATACTATGTCGTAATCACATGAATTACCTGGAAAATTATTTAGACTTTCTGAAATATCTTATAAATTGCATACTTTGAGTTTCGCACTTTCTTGCAACTAGGTAATTTTAATCCAGAAACATCTGAGGTTTTACTAAATGATTCATCAAAACTCGTAGTGTTCAATTCACCATTGAAAACCGCGGACGTTTTCTTTAGCTATATTTTTTTCTAAGGAACATCTGCGGCACTTAACCTAGGGCTCAAATCCATAAACAGTTCTCGCTATAAACCACTGTATTCAGCCAGCATTTGAAATGCTCAGAATTTGTGAAGCATCATTCAGATTTATGGGTCTGCTTTCAGTTGGGCACAAACGAGCATTTCATTCTTGCGGTCATGGTGCATATATCAGGACAGCAAAATGAACACCGAAGTCAAGGATAAACTGTATCTCATCAGTTCGACTTAGCAGTAAACATTCATCTAGAACAATTCTTGAGGATAGGATTTTTCAATGAGCTTCGGTCAAGGTGGTCTGTAACTCTGGATTTTACTGACTGAGTCCAGTAGATTCATAATCGGTCAGTTTCATGTTAGGAGTTTGGTTATGCGCTTCGAGTTTCATAAAGAGAGAAAATCAGGCTAGTAGCTTATGGGGATATTAGTTTCGTTAGTCTTCACGTTTCAACGTAACAATACACAGTGGTAAACAGTTGACGCCAAGGTGAGAAATGATGATCAAGGGTAAAAATTATCATAGGCGGATGAAAAACATTGGTGCAACAATAGTTAGTTTCCGGTTCGTGACGTCGACTTCTCGATACATATCCTCTTCAATTGTCCATTCTTTATAGATATGGAGAAAATGCTGTAAACATCCAGGACAGCTTTACATTAGGGACTCGTGGTTAACTTTTAAATTCCTAATTTTTGGAAACCATTGCCGTCGATCCAACTTCTAAAGTCACTGATTAAATAAAATGAGTTAACAGTTGCGTCCGATGGTCCTCATAACTCTACTAAAAGTTTTGCAGAAGGATGCTCTTGATCGTCTGTTAACCTAACTTCAGGTGTCTTAACGCTTCAGTTGCATACACATTGAAATTCCCATCAATTATGTCGAAGCTACCCCAAATAATAATGCTGTTTAAATTCCGAACAGTTAAATATAGCTCGCTAGCCGTGTTTTCTATGTTCATCTGCCTTTGGCGGTGGTCAAGCGGCCATTGTCTTGGCGTTTCAATCCGAATATCGCAAGTCCGAATCCTTCGATTCCCGAAGAAACTTCCTCAGTTGGAAGTTCTCATTTGACCGCGACCCTTTTTTAGATAGCAGCGCAACTTATCATGTCATTACAAAAAAGTAAGATTAAAAACCTCTCGGCCTGATGCGACAACAATACTTCTACAAGGTCACAACTTAAAATTCGTGCAAAATACCTCGTTATTTTCACGAGAAAACTAGAAATTTACGTAAAAAATGATGATGCAGAAAACTGACGTTACCTGTGTATACTAAGTTGATAATCTTCACCTATTCTTTAAAGTACTAGTTTGAAATGTGAAATTTTAATGTCTAATCACCGAAATGCACAACATCAGTAGGATAGTCGTTAAACATTTAGAAGAACAGTGCCAGCGGGATGGAAAAATATAGACGGTATACACTACGACCTTAAAACTTCCGCTGTAAGTCTCGGTTTACAAACAGTCTATGGGAGTTCCGCATCAATCAATGGATCTAAAAGATATTTTCAGTCCTGTTTATTGGAGTGCGACATACACGATAATTAGATACGCAATTTGTGAGACCGATTTTCAACGGGATCTTTTATAATGCAGATCAAAGTTGAAAAAAACAAATACTCCGTGGCATGTATCACGTGATCTGCAATTTCCCACTGATTCTGAGAGCATCAGCTTTGTCATGAACAAACTGGACACGTGACTAAAATTTTGAGAACCGAAGTTGGCCGAGACATGGCTAATTTAATAGAAGACAAACCCAGTAACAAGTAAAATACAACTGGTTTAAAGCTCTTTTTTTAAACGCAAACTGTGAATCTAAGAGGATCAGGAGACCATATTTAATTGGCGAAAAGAATTAGCACTATTTTTGTTGCACCTCAGATAAACACCAAAAATGCCATCAGATTACTTAGTAGTGTTTCCGAATTCTGCTAGTGTTTTCACACCAGCTCCTGTTGCCAAAACCATAAGTGAGATTCCATTGTTTTCAGGTGTTGTTCAACGATAAAAGAACATTTTCAATGTTTTTTGGTCGAAAAATATGACACTTTTTCAAGGTCATTCAAAAAGATAAATAATGCATAAGAAAATCGAAGTTTACAAAGGCTGACTTACAGTTAGTAACGATTGAACGTCGATAGGGAGCCCCCCTGGCGAACACAACTGCCAGAGAAATATACTGATAGACCGACACAATGAATACAACTGTTGTTTCGTAGTTGGCATAATGATATTCGGCACCAAGCTGAAATAGTGGTAAATACCTGGGGAAGGAATGTGATAAAGAAATGACAACTTAACCACCTGAAAGCCTAGAAAATCTTTTCACTTCATTGTTAATTTTGTTGCCAGCACTGCTTTGCGGTAAACCAGTGCTTGGACCACGATAGAAGTTTTGGGATCTTTTCATGAGCAACTATGTTTAGATTAATGAAATCCAGGATGACAGTAAACGAACCTACTTACAAAGTGTACACAGACGGTAAGTGGAGTATCAGCACGCTAATATGGTCGTTTCAAAGATACTGGAACGAAGTGGCTTGGGCCCATAAAATGAAAGCGAATCACTTGGACGTTCGAATCTTAGTCGGAATCCTCTTGATGCCCCAAAATGTTTACACGGCAAACAAAAGAGCTGCTCAAGAGGATCTAAAGAATTATAACTGAACTGCTTCCATCTGCTTGATGTGACACTTATTTTTTCAGAGAACAAAAATTTCACCGTTTTCATGAGCTCACGTTGATGGTAGATCTGAGCTACGAGCTGGGTGCTTTGGTATGATATCTGCACTTTAGCAGGATTATATCAATATAGGTGTAAAGGACTTCAGAGAACGATGTACATCGTGGCACTTAGCGCAGTGGATAAGACACCTGACTAAAAATCTTCCGTTCTAGGTTCGCGTCTTAGTTGATATACGCTGCTAATGATTACTAACCAGGCTGAAATGGTTGTACGGTATTTTGTGGTTTTATACTGATAACTATTTCCATTGCACATAAAAAGTATGATTAAACTCCATAATCAAACGACATACTGTAAAAGAGGGATTGTGGGTAAACACTCACTTAAGAACCAGTTTGTTGACTCCATTTTTTACAGAGACAGAGACTGTAAGTGGGTAGGAAAGCATATACAAGTAAGGTGTTCCGCAGATTCGCAGTTCTGGGGAAAAAGATGACCGATAGATTTCGTAGAAACTTTGCAAGGACAGCTAGAAGTGTGAGAAGGGGATAGATGGAAGAAAGGTAGGGACAGAGCAACTGGCAAAGCGAGGGACGGAAAAGAGGCAGTGAAGCCACCGCCTGACGCTTTGATGTTAAGGAAAGATCACTGATCAACCGGATCGACTTGTGATGAACCCGAAGTAGAAAAAGAAAAGTAGATGAGACCCCACCCCAAACTTAGCCGCAATATTCAAGTACGGGACAGATATGAGCTTTGTACAACAGGAGATAAGCTGGAATGAAAAAACGTTGGGAAGTAAACAGAGAACCAATTTTGTGCACGGCACGAGAAGTTAGCTGAGATATAAAAAGAGACCAGCATAACAAAGAAGTTATAGATAAGCCAAAGAGAGGAAGAATCTGTTTGTATGGCGGAGAGTGCAGGGAGAAAGTGAACAATGAAGAGTCGCATCATCGGAAAATGAGTGAATCAGACTGGATGTACTGGATAACAGATCATAAATAAATAAAAGAAAAGTGACTGCGAGTACGTAACCTTGAGGAACACCGGCATTCATGAAGAACAGCTGAGATAGAATCCTAGAGGCTCAGACAAAGATGGCTCGCTTACTAAGAAAACTTGATGCTCACGATATGACAGTCGGAGGGAACTCAAACGTGGAAGTTCCACCAGTGCGCCTTCGCATCAAAACCAATCGAAGACTTTAAAGATATTAAGCAAAACCAAATGTGTTCCTCCGTGATTATCGAGTATGGCCGTCCAGGAATGAGATCACTGAGAGACCACTGTTGGAATCCGCGGCCGCTCGTAGCCCTTCGGGCTCAAGAAGCAAACGCAGTCGGTCGCATCTGATGGTTTCGAACATCTTAGAAATAAGAGGTTAGAGAAAGCGGACGGTAGTTATTTGGGTCATATGGGTCGCCGCGTTTGGGAATAGGGGAGATTTCGATATGTTTCCAATGGATTAGGAAGGCCGAATGGTGGAAGAAAATGCAGAGATGATGATGCAAAACAAGGCCCAACACAGGGGACACTTGTCGGATCTTACCGGTGATAATAAGAGATGTAAAATGGTGATCAGTGGCAATTGAGATAGGTGAATAAGTCGGATAACTGGGTACAGAGGAACTGGCACCAAACCAGAAATCAACGTTCTCAGCTTTCTCGTGAGGTTCATAAACAAGATCACCTGTAGCATTACAAGAGGAAAATCGAAAGCGTATAAATTTCGGGAGAGGGCTTGGTCGTTGATATCTCACGTTGAATTGTTTACAGGTGGATTAATCCAACAGCTGTACTCCAATTTGTTCAGCTGTTTCACCAAGCACATTCTTCCTTATTTGCATTCTGTTATTACTTGGAATGAAATTTGCCTGTCTTACGGTCAGCTGCCATCGCTGCTTCACTCACACAGACAGTCGATTCCTAAACGCACCGAAGAACATGCCAAAGTGTACGTGATATGGGGCTACAGGTATCTGTAGCATGCTAACAGTAGATTTCGATCAATCACTAAAGAAATAAAAATGTTGCCCTACGCTTTAATGTCACACTGTACTAAAATTGGTTAACGGAAAACGAAAGAATAAAAATTAACGGTAAATTTTTTCCTAACCTTCGGCGGTGAAGCATTCTTAGGTACCTAAGATGAATAGCACCTTGGAGTATCTTCCATGTATTCGGTCTACACCAGCCGCTCAGTTCCCATCCGTGGCTACAAAGGGCTTAGATAGGCGTGAGCGGCCACACCCTAGCAAACTGCTCAAAAGACGGGCTAAACCATGTTGAGACTAAAATCCTTTGTGAGATGATGTCTGGCACGCGAGAATGGATATTCCCCAATGGGCGGAACGAGATATGATGAATTTAACGGCTACCAAGAGAATCCGTCCAACCAAAAAGGTTGCGTGGATCCCTGGGTTCCAGGTAGTTCTACCGGATAGCGAATGATCCCCTAGTGAGTCACCAGAAACCATGCACCAGGATCAATCCGGACGCGTTGGACGTTTCTGACAGTTATACTGCTAACAATAGGCCTATGAACCACCTGATCGGTAGCACTTGATTGTGCCCTGGTTAAATCTGAGACCTCGAGAAAAAGCAGGGTGGCGCTGAAGACGTCAAACCGCAAACTAATCCAAAGTATCTTCATGGAATTCGTCTTCACAGTATTCTTTGACCACGCTACGGCGTTCCCGGTAAGCAATACTCATAGGGGTTTGCCAGTGGGCGAGGTGAAAGCCAAAACTTAGGCGCTAAATCCCGAATCCATATAACCGGCTGCAACATTATAACTGTCCTGGATACAAATAACCAATACGTTTTCATGCGCACCTAAAATTGTGTTTGATGTTGCCCGTATATCCGAAGTGCACTGAATTAACTCCGGAAGCCAATGTATTCATGTTCGTCACACAGGCCCACCCTAGCAAATGCATCATAACGGAATAGAAGACAATTCCCACTAATTGCAGGGGATTAGAACTCCCGCACGAGATGAACATATTCATCACATATTAAGAGATTTTGTCCAGGTGAGCGACCCGAAAATTACAACCGCTTATTCACGTTGGCGAATGTCAGTGGATTGATAGTCATTAACAACTGCTTTAAACATCCAAAAAGACATCCGCTGACGTGGCATTCCAAAGACATCTTTATGTGTTCTTGTTGATCATCATCGACTGAGCACTACAGAACATACCTTTGTGGCATAAAGAAAACACCAACCACACGGAAAGCACAATAGTACGCACACGCTTCGAGCTCCATCTGTCGAGAAGGCAGAAAGCTCGTCCGTATGGCATAACTCGAGCTAACAATCCTGGACAAGGTTCAAACCCTAGTAAACGCGATTACATATAAACTAACCGAGATCGATGGAGATGGTAGCACAAATGAGTTTTGACCTAGGTTAAATATGTCCATCGCCAGCGTGTCCTCTGAATAGATAGGCAAAACGCTATGGAACAAAAAGGACTAGATATCTATGGGAATTCTTCATTTCTGCGCTAAGGCTGCCGACGTGAGACTGTGCAACTCACCAGTTACCAAACCCTTCAGCGTGAACCTAAACGTTCAGTGAAAACCGCCCGAAAACGATATTGGCAAAAAATCGTAGACTACGGCAAGTAATGTTGGGAAGTCTTCCAGCTCTTGCTCCTTTTGGAGAAGGGGCAACCCAACACCTGTACGAAACGCAATGCTAGTGGCCGCCCCATATCGGAATGCCAACGGAAAATTAAAAGATGAGTCGAACAATTCAGCCAGTTTCATAATGACATCACCATATGGTCCATGTATGTAACATCAGACAACGTAATCAATTTGAAGTTGGTCTCCAGCCTCCTGACCAGTCGGAACTCATCTTAGCCGTCCAGATAACGTAAAACAAGAAGTCTCTCGGTGAGGATGGGACCCCATCTGAAACTACTAACAGCTGCTTCGTAGCATTTGTCATTCTGTTGCCGTCCCAAAAGATTGTAGAACCTAAGTTTTACCAGCTTTATTAAAGAAGGTCGGCGAGACCATATGTGCAATCCTGGTCGACACAGCACCTAGCCTTTTTTTCACTTCTTCTGGTAAACCTCTTTTATGCTCTTCAGAACACACGAAAACGTTCCACTCAGTGTATTTTTGTCGAGGAATTTTATCTTTCACTGTTCTCAATGTATTTTTTTCAATTGCTGAGATGGTGGCGTGAGGCAGAAAAAACCAGAGAACTATGGTCCAAGGTAAACGATCGCAAAAACTGAAAACTACTGACGATCTATTCCTAGTGTCCAGATTTCACATACCGACCCAAGCACTGCGAGGACTGGTGTTCGTCAGCGTTGTCTCGTTGCACTTTTGATTCTTAAATTTGCCGTTGAGTTGATAATGGAAAACAGAATAGGGGTACTGATATTAGTTCGCTTTGAGTGGAAACCGCCAATCTTAGAGTACGTGAGGGGAGAATCATTCAGTAACTCAGAGGTTGGGTCAAGGTACTGAGCTTTATGGTCTAATCTTTAGAAGAGGCATCGAATGTGAATAGATTAATGATTGGGACATATTTTTATATACTCAAGGAACACCTGCCTCGTTGTACCCTGTTTTCAGAGGTAGGTAATGGTTGGATAGGTCCAGGTGATCAAGTGATGATATGACAAAAAAGAACGAAAATTTTAACCATCATAGTAGTTTGTGTAGTCAGACTGCTGGGTTCGCATCCGCGAGAATTAGCCAAACAGCGATTGGAAGCAAAAGGCAGTATGGCTCGTTATCGCAATCAGTGACATGCCCGCGTTCTAAATCTCTCCCTAACTATATGGCTGTACAACTTGACGCAGCCTTTGAGTTACCGACAAAATCCTCCCATGCTATTCTACCAATATTAAAAAGAGCGGACGTCTTCGGACACCCTACTCCCTCCACTCCTATGTTTTTGGGCCATATTAGAAACACTGACCTCACTGCTGCTGCATATACTGGACCTTTGATCGTTACAGGTGCCTCAGTTTGGTGAATTTCAATAAAACCTTCTGTATGCACAAAGATATTTCACAGTATATACGACAACTGCTCAATCAAAAAAACCTGCATAACTCGCCCATTTTTTTTACCTGCAAGAAGTAGGCTCGACTTCGACCCAATGCAATATTGCTACACCATTGCACTTGTCGGAGTTGAAAAACGCATCCCAAACATGCATACGTTGTCATTCAAACGATCCAGAAAAACCTGAAAGTTACATAGATCCCCACTAAGTAGCCCAACATTGTCCACATATTCGAAGTTAGACGGTTCTCTGTTTACTAAAACATCGATATCACGTTTCTGTTTTGTTATCAACTCAATGAAAAAGTTAAAAAGATCGAGTCGAAAGGGGTAACCCTGTGAATGCCACTTATCGTGGTGAACTTGAATGAAAGATCAACGGAAGCACCAATTCGGATTCGTCTGTCTCAATACAGGTGGGGAAAATGAAGTGAATTTTCCTGTCACATCCTTCAGTGAGAGGCAGCGCCACAGAATTGCACGATGGACGGAATTGAACGCCTCTTCCAAACTAATTCAGACAGACAGCGTGGGTCTACGGGGATATTCTTTTTCCTCCAGTTTCTATCGCAGAGTGAAGACTTGGTCAATATGACTCCGACTCGAAAGGAAACCGGTTTGGTTTTCACGCGTACAACTTGCACGGGCACTAGATAACCGGCGGAGAATAATGCTCACGACAAGTTCGGATGGGATGCTTAGCAAACCCATTCCCATATGATTCGCATATGAGGGCCTAGTAGCCTTCTTATAAGTCCGTAAAATCACCGATTCACTCCAGTCCTTAGGATTACTCCTTGCCCGGATTGAACCCAAGAGTTTTGTAAACTCGGCTGTTAATATTTCGCCACCGTCGTTGAAGAAAAACGAAGACTGTCCATTTAGCCCACCTCGCATATGCCATTTAGGAATATCTATCGCTTTGATCACCTCAATTCATGGTGGATGGCTCGTATCTATCCATATTAATTTACTTGCAAGCAAACGTAGGCGCTCCACTGTGGCAGCGGGATAACTAAACAGCTAGCTAAATTGTTTTGCCTAACGCTCGACTCGGCTAAAGTTGGAGATCAAAGCTAGGAATCGGCTACGCAGGACGCGTAAATTTAGTTATTGTGACCATAAACTAAGCGTAAACAAAAGCAAGCACGAAAAAAATCATGATCAGAGTCCACAGGTGTGGATCGGAATGGTCGACAACCTTCGATTGATGAACACCACTGGTAATCAATAGCAAGGCGATCAATCTGGATGGAACACTGTGAAAGCGAAGGAGAGATCATGCGAGCTGATGTCATCTCTTATGATGAAAATTGGTCTCAATGGATTTGAAATTTTTCGTTAATCGTAGCTCAAGTTGTTGAGTTCTCCGGTGTTCTGATGGACTCGGTGTTTAGGTGTCAAAAGTTTCATCAGCACCCGAGATGATACATGTGCTGACATTGCCCGGACTGGTGATGAAACATTCGCGATCCGAGCGTCAAGCTCAGTGATCAGAACCCCATGATAAAGTTTGACACAAACCGCCTACGGTCCGAAAAAACATACAAAATCGGCCTCCGATGTGCCGCTCCGTATCCGCTAAGTGGCAAAGTTAAGCGGTAAAGACACCAGCAATGACCACAACTTCTGTTGAACGCACATTTTCATATAGTTGAGATAAATCCAGGTGAAATTCTTCTCTGGTATCAATAGAGATGCAATAAACGGATGAATAAATGAATACGATGATCAAACAACGGCGCTCCAGTCAACCACACTGAATCGTCCAACCGAACTGTACACAGATGACTGTGGGGAGGGATCCAGTCAAATAGTTCACACTCTGCTCGCATGCTTAACGCGATTCCAACGCAAGTCTGACCATGAAGCCGGATCACCGGACACGCGAAGAGTAAAGCGAGAGAATGAAGTTATGCCTGGGTTACGAAGAGTGATTATGGAAGTGGCATCTTGGACAAGCCCTTCAAATTCGCAACATACACCTATTTTCGAAAGACCAAGAGTTCTAGCTAGGGTAGATTGTTGCCCTATCTTGTTCTGCGTGCGGGCATTCAAAGCAACCAAGTGAACTAAACGCTTAGACTTAAGCATTGCGTGCAGACATTTTCTTCCCATTCCACTAACACCGCCGAAAGACAAACCTATGGAGTTGCAGTTCTTCGTGGCATCTTGCGTGGTTCCTACACTGGGAGGACGAAAATTCGCAAAGAAAGGGTGGAGAAGGGATTATTTGTGAACCCTTACCGGATACTTTGACGCAAGTCTGACCCACGAGACAGTGGGCCAAACACAGTATACAGAACGTCCGGAAAGTTTAGACCACTGGTGTCGCCGTAATATGGCAGAAATTATGTGGTATGATCGCGCTTCAAACGCCACCCTGTATCAGCGCCAAATGGCTTTTGTAGATTCTCCAAAGACGTTGCCAACAGTGGTTCTGCCATGTCCTCCGTCGAGCCAAACCGGAATTAAAAAAGAGCAGCCAACTGCCATCACCTTGCTTAGCCTGGAAATGTTGCCTCGGTGCCTAAATATATGGATTAGCACTGGTAAGGTGGATATGAATTGCTTTGGCCTTCAGTCGGTTTTGGTTTACGCGAATGGATTTCGCGGTGTGCAAACCTCCCAGCTCGCATGGATAGCTGCAATCCGAGACATTTCAGTAGCTCAATTATTCTCTCACAGGAGAGATTCGCATAAACGTTGGCAAGCAGTTGATTGATCACGTCGTGTAAACCTTTGTGTGCTTCATACTTGCGTCATGTGCAAATGGGATTAGGTTGCTTCAAATAAATACTTTTCAATGGTGTTTAGCATTAGAGTGTCTAATACGATTTTCAACTGGTGCATTATGGAGCGCTGACAGCGAAATCCATGAGTCATCAGCAATACAAATTCATCGAGCCCGAACCGTGATGCAGACTAAGCATGGACGATTGTAAGTCCAATATCATTTTCCTTCGGTTAACCTGGAAGTCACTACGGTTTCTTGAACGTCAACACGGCATGGTACATCGCCCTTTTCTTTGTACATTTTTTAATCCAGAGATCTGTAAACAGCAAAGACGGAGGTGAGCATGGCTTCTTGATGTTCTCCAAAATACTATTTCCGCATGGACTATAAACGATCCAACTTATAAAAAAATACACGAATGCAACATTGAAGTCCGATAGGGCTGCCAAAGGTGCAATCACATCCAATAAGATGAAGATTTGATTTTTTTCCTCCAAGAATGACAACAATAAAGTAAACTCATAGAATCAAAGTAGGCTACAATACTACATACTTTGCATAGATGAATCCCAATGATTATTTTTAAATAAAAAACAAATAGAAGAATCGTGTGTGCACACAAAAGTAGAGCGTAGAACGATACATTCTGGGAAATGACCAATTTTACGATATACCACCAGTAATTGGACTTTCTGTTGTAAGAATACTATTTTCTCTAAGCGCGAAGTTCCCAACGAGAATAACATCCAGTGTATGAGGCACAGCTCGCGATGCAGTGTTAATCGGCAAAATAAATTGCGAATCGGGTAAATTTACGCCGTGCTAAACAGAGGGTACGCACGATATATAGTATAAAAACGAACAACTCTCTTTTTATCATCTAGTAAACTTAGTAGCGAGGTATTCTCCTCGTTTCAGTTGCCGATCTGAAAAAAGCCAAAAGGCTTTCTATAGGCACCGTTTTCATTCTGAGTTAACAATAATTCGAAATTTCATATTTGGAGTGCACAAATAGCATCAGAATTTTAATGATGTCTTAGAAAGCACAGAACGTTCGCAATTTGGCAAACAAGCTTTTACCAAATTGCATGAATCAATTTGCTTACCAAGGCTGCATGCGAATAGCAATGAAGGCACCCAGTTGAACAATGACGTGAACCAACAGTTGTGAAGTTAACGACAAGATGGTAACTGTGGATAATGCACGCACACTAGGAGGATCCGGAGACAGGTTTTGGTAAGCTTTGGTGTAACCGACTGGAATGTGAAAAAAACAACTTTAACCAGAAGCTGACTGGAATTCACTGTAAAGTGCAAAGATTTTCGATGGTTCTGATAAAGTGTACCTTTGACCGATCATAGACTGGATATAAGTAGATCTTGCCTCTACTAAAGTTTCACCTTGTCTCCTCTCATGCAGCAGCCCGATGAACGTCTTAAGTTGAGATCGAAAAGCCTCGGCGTATTCAAGAAGCCCAAAAGGCTTCGGTCAGCATACTGCACAAGCATAAACAGTTTTTTGTGTCAAATATTAGTCTCAATGAATATCTTTAGGTGCATTTCGCTATGCTTCTTATTACCATCAGGTTATTCCCTTGATCGGGATTTGATGCAATTTTGGCAGGCTATCACTTATCAATAATTGAATTGCTCATTTTTTTTCAAGCTGGGTATAACCACGCCCTACCGTATTATTATAACTGTTAAGGTCAATGCATAATAGAATTTGCGAAAAGTTTGACATGGTTTCCATCTCAGTTATCAGTAAAATTTTGGCAAAAGCGAAAGAAGAAAGCATCAGAACCTGGGAAAATGTCAAAATTTCGAAAGTATCCATGCATACTGTCACTAATAGCCATTGGTAGACAGACAATTTTAGTAGGAATAATTCAGTACCTAATGGGCATAATTGATTGGGTTCATCAAATCGGGCCATATAAACCGTTGGGAAACAGCAATGATGCATGTCCGCCGCACATGATTTAGAACTTTTCTCATCATTACAAATTTACCAATAATCTCCCTGGGCAGGTAGGCAAACATCATGGGTCGTGCTCAAAATACTTTGTTTTGCTTAGAATGCCCATCAAACGCAGAAAACTGGTGTTTGCCGTTAGAGTGAAGTTGTGTAAAACTTGTAAACCGTGATATATATGGTGAGGTCTATGATATTCAACTCAAAACCGCTTATCCAAAGTTCACTTCATAGTTAGTGGGAAACGGATATGCCTTGTTAATCAGCCCTAACAGGGCTGGAGTAACTGTAGATGAAGAAGTGGAAGACCCAGATTCATTAAAGCCATTCAAATAAGTAACAAAACCTAGTTTCTTAAGATGAACCTCTTAAATAGGCGGATTTTATCAGACTAGCTAATATGGAAAATTCTCTTAATTTGTGACATTATTTTAGCAAAATGAACGTTTAACACGTCCACGCTGTCGGCATTGTGATTGGTGATAGTAAAAGAAGATTTCTGTTGGCTTCAGTAAAATGAGATTCGGTCTTAGTAGGAAATAATTAATCACGTTTCATCGACCTTCAGCTCATTAAAATATTAAAGCCGTTTTAGTCCGGATATAAAACGGTATCGGTGCGGGCACACAGCACACAAAGCCAAAATCAGGATTCGAACATGAATTGAACACCTTAGCCATCTGATTGCATGACTGGTTTTCAAAGCATTATTTAACACAAATGTTAGATATTGAGTTCCTGCACTGGAATGATCACAACTGGATAGCTAGAGTGAAAGGTGCAATTTCCGTAAGACATTTAATTGGTGTGTACTATCAATATTTCACAACTAACAGAAAAAGAGCCATTTTGTGTTACGAGGCATTACAATGGCAAGCGGAACATCAACAGTGTGTGGTGAATAATTTACGAAACTCTTGACACGAAAACATAAACGACAACAACAATAAGTAACGGCATTCAGTGAGCCAATCGCTTGGAAGATGAGAAGGTACAAGCAAAAAATGTTCAACCCATGGAAGGAGAAGTTGAGTGGTTGCGTGCAACAGAAAACGAATATTAGAACCCAATACGATATATGTTTATTCAGGAACTGATAAAAGCCTTTTCCAATTACACATCTGACCAGTGGTTAAGTAACGGTTGGGGCCACCCGTGAATTGTTAGGGAGACTGGCTACTACTAAAAGTCATTTCGGGTCTATCTTCCAGTTCATACGAGTGTGGAAGGATCATCAAATTACGGAACAAGCCAAGTCACACCATTTTTCAGGAATAGCAGAAAACTCAAGTTGAGAAAAGTTCTGATATAATCGGGTTATACATGGGTGTTGTGTTTCAGACACCGGCGATAAACACCACTATGCTCCTTATCTGGACTGTGTTTTAAGTAAATGGGCAGAGGAGACTTGTTTGCGTTTTGCACCGTTCAAGTAAATTATTAAAAATCAGTTGATTAATTTTAGCTAAACCTCAAATATTAAAATAGTTTTTTCAAGTCAGTAATAAATTAAGCAATACGCTTTCCGAACTTCATAGATCGGTTGCTGAAGAACTCCGAAACAATAAAGTTGACAAAACTATATGTATATACATATATATATAATCTGAATAATCGTTTATTACATTATATAGCTCTTCAAACATGGACTTCACTAACGTTGTAACGCAGGTACTATCTACGGTATATTCCCTTGTGAATGTGAATTTCGAATCCATATTGACAGTGTATGCAAGCTCGCTTAGTGCGCGTATTAGGGGTGGAGGTGTGGGTATGAAATAAATTTTAGAACCAATGTTAATCCCGGTAGGAAGGAATAGTATAATCTCTATCTCCCAAAGTTGCCGTGATGTCAGAGGTCAAATAATGGATAAATAACGAACAATTTCCTGTTTCCAATGGAGTCTGAATAAGCCGTAATATAGTGGATTAATCCGCAAGCTAACCAATGTTTCAGAATGTCTTTTAATTGGCGGTGAGATGCCATTTTCCAAGAGATTTTCGCAAACCTCGTACTGGTTAGACTGCATCTCTGACCAATTGTCGTGCTTCGCTGTAATATTTTACGACTTAGAATATCAAAACGGATGAGTAGTGGCTACCCAAAAGCTCCAGTCGAAAATGAATCCTCAGAAGTCATGAGTATAAAAAACTAGCAGACTCTGCATCCGTTAACAAAACAAATCGACTGCCAAAATAAATAAAAAGATATCGAAATTCTCGGATAAACGCAGCACATGTATGTTTTTCGTGTCTTATTTAGTGGACATTATACTCCTTGTAAAACAGGAAGAGAAGCATTTACTAGCCCATTCTTTGTCCGTAAAAGAGGCAACAGCAACGGTTTCCGATCTGTCGAACAATCCAAGTGTTTCCGTGCAAAATTATTACTCCCCGATTTCGTTACGGAGAATTCGGAAGAATTGAACTGAACCACTATAATGCATAGCTACAGTGCCGCTTCCACCGAACGGCTGAAAAACATTACCTACATACATTTACTTCCTGATTAGCATCGGACCAACAAACGGCTACGGCACCATTAAATGCTGTAGAGACAGAGCAAGACCATATTTTACGTATGAAAACCTTGCCGAACATGTTTATAATGCCAACGAAAAATAACGATAGTTCAATTCATTTATTTTCCATGGAAATGAAGTGAAAAACCCACTATAAAAAGAATTGCGTGAAAGGCGAAAATACATTTACATACAGTGAAACAAAATCTTTTTCCGGACTTTCTATAAATGCAGTGATGTGGACCTTTGTGTTGTTACCATTTAATGAATAATGTGTGAAGTTGCAAACCTTTTTAAATTCATATTTTACATGAGACCTGAGATCCACTTAGGCCATCTAGATTCCCATATTGGTATGATTTCCACATTTGGTTTATACAAATAACAACCAAACCTTCGGCCTGCGCAGCATTTCCTTGCCTGCACTATTTTTTTATTTGTTATCTGACTGAATATTAACAAATATTTTATGAATAACAATCATTCATACATGTACGGTATTTCAATGCCCACTTTAAAAAAAATTAAGGCCGTTGATCACTTACAAAATTCACAAATTATGCAAATCAGTACCCAACTAATACGTGAGATTTGTGACCATATATCTTGTTTAAACCACCAGGTGAATTATTCTTTCCAAATGAAGGGTGTTTTGGTACCACGAGGCTAGAAAATAATGCAGGACAGATCACGAAGATGTCCATTTGCGCATATAAAAAGAGTTTGGTTCTCCACATATGCTCAAACAGGAAATGTTTCCCCTTCACACATTTTCGTCAAACAATTTTCCTCTCAACCAATTCAAGTGGAACTACTTTCTTGGTCCTTTTCTTCCATGCGAATTTTTCCAGCTAGTTTTCGTGCCTTTATTAGTATCCAAGAAGCACTTTGATTTAACCAGTGAAGACAACTCCGGGGTGTAAAGGAAGTTAAAAAAATTCCTACCTAAGATCCATGTGTACGACGGAGCACTGAACGCACGCGTTTCGTGATCAATGTGATGTAAAATACGATTTCCAGTCATTGAAAGCTGAGTATGGACACCTCGAAGTTTTCATTGGTAGTTAAATCCTTGTAATTAATGGCAACAAAGTTCACTAAAAGGCCTTAATTCCCTCCAGTACCACAAACATATGATCACTCCAGTCTTCGTGGTGACATAAACAAACGTAACTTTAGTTCTACCACTAACTGATCCTTTTCTTTCAAATGCGCATTACTGCCCTGATTTAGTTCACTGAGACCGTTTATCAATGCAGACAAATTTAAAATACTATACAACAGGAAAAAAAGCATTTGCAGCAGATCAGGATAATCCTCTTTCTACATTCAAAGAATGAGTCAGACCATTTATTCTCGAAGATAATGCTTATTATCAGCCACCATTTGTACTACTGTCCCATTTCCGAATCCTGGAAGTCTGTTATTATCAATTCTACACAAACTCCAGAAAGCTAGCAGCTGCCGTATAATGTTTCTTATCAGTAGCCCTTGGGTTCACTGCTCCGAAAATGCCTGAGATTACTATCGTGGCACGATCGCGTACATTTCTTTAGAAAGAATTTGACTCGTTTACCTAATAACCAAAAATATTAAGAGGCGAAAGCATTCGGGCATATCCTATTTGATTATATCATTGCAAATTATAGTGATTTCTAAACATACAACAAGCACTTGCGGCACGGACTGACTATATAATTGAAAGAGTGGTGTTTAATGGGATCAACGAGACTAGCTCTAAGCCCCTAGTCAGAAACTTTGATGTGCTCCAGTTTCAGGGTTCCCCATTTTTATTTTCCATTTGCGTCGGTGACATTGCTGGCACCTTAATTGCTCATGAATTGAAGTACCAATATGAGGGTATTTTGAGCTACTCGACCTGAAAGACTGGCAATTCAATGGAGTCAAAAGAAGAAACCCCAGGTACTTAATACCTTGAATAAGTTTACTTTCCAGTTGAATCCGACAAAGTTTTCAGAGTACGACTTAACCGCAAATCAATCTAAATTTCCCACGAAAAGTTGAATCGTTGGCAAAAGATCTCTCAACCTTCTTAAAGTTGGCTGTGACAAGTATCTAGGAATAATGATACGTTGTGTTTGCAAAATACAATGGGCGTCGTTTCACGCTTCGATATTAGGTTTCAGACCAAATAACTTATCGTCAACTGTTTGCCAATATTCTCCCAATTGTCTTGCTGCTTCTCCTTAATAATCTCCGTTCCCTTCAAGCTGGACTTCGAAATCCTTTGCACTTATCTTTTAATAACCAGAACAGTTTCTGTCAATCACATAAAACGGCTAACCTTTATGGCCAGGCCCAGTGAATCTTGAACTAATTTTGCTCACCACTAGAAAGAACATCCTGTGCACCGTTCCTTGCCCTTCTGTCAACTTCATTCAACAGCGGCTTCTAATTTCTGTTATATCAACGAGCACACCATTAAATGCAAAACCTTTATTGTTCCCATTTTGGTCTGCATACTAACATCGAAAGAGTAAGCATTTACTGGGTCATACTCCAACTTTAGTGCATCACGTTCTTTCTCTTATTATTCCATTTCCAAGAGACGTTTAAATTATTAATTTTTCACTCAAATTCCCTGTTGTTGCAGTGGCCATGACGACATACTTTTTGACTGAAGTTTAAGTGTATACACAAACAAAGTCATTTGCATGCTGAAAAAAACTAAGAGGTATACGTGATGGAATATGTAGTCCTTAACTCAGTTGGCTCCTAACACAAATCCTTTCGAATAACAAGAAACGGTATATTTATTACTGTTCACCGACCAAATTCAAATGGTTCGTGATCGAGATTTAGTAACAGGGTAATGTGAACATTTTTATTGAGTCCCAAAAGGAATCTCAGCTAAACAGGTACAGATTAGTAGGAAAACCTTTAAAAATATGGAAACATTTAACCAATTTAGTGCAGTCCCGAAACATCGATTCAACAGACTGCCCATAGAGCGTTTCAATCAATGGCGCCTGCAAGATACAAAATAATGGTTAGAAAAACGAATTATATTAGAAATGTATGCGCATTTCAGGTTGTGTTTAGATCAAGGTTCAGCATGAAAACTTAGATGGAACAAACGGATTTTTGTTCTTTAGAATGATAATCTGAATCGGTCAGGCATTAAATTCACCACAGCTACCCAACGACCCTGTTCGTTCAGAGGAATAAACAAATCGAAATGTGCCCTGGGGCCCGCTCTGTTAAATCTTTGCGTGAAAACGCGACGAGCAACTTGTCACCGCTGCACACTTACAAGTATCTGGTTGTTTTTCTTTGAATGAAGTGAATGGAGCGAAATTCTCAACAAATTCACGAACAGTGCTAGTTGTGTAAATGAATGCAACAATTACAGACCGAACTCACATGTAATGCTGATAGTAGTGATGAGAAACAAATCAATGTAGAGAAATTCCCCGTTGGAAACTTTGCTTCCAATCTGGCAAGATAGACGGGGTAGTAGGAGAAATCAATACGGATACTGCTGCAATACGGTCGTTATTCATTGGTTCAAAATAGACCAACGGCTTCATTGTAAATAACCAGTAACCGAACACACCAGGACAACTAAACCGTTATCACCTAGTCAAAGTACTTCCTCAAGAACTGCCACTCGTTTAGACAAATTCCTATGCAAGACGTTTCGGTTTTGACTATCGTCACCTTATCAGTGAATTCACGTGAATAGTAATAACAGTAACAATAATTAGCTAACTTCATTTACTTTGCCCTTTTTAGCACTGAACGCTGACGCTTGTATGATAAAAAGCAACTCTTATATCCAGATTTCTTAGATCATAGATATTTGGTTGTAAAATATTCATTTTCAGAAAATGGCGGATAAATAATATGGAGCAGAATATAACCAGTCAATCAGTTGACGCACTAGATAACACAGCATGCAAACAAACATCAACATCTGTACAAATATTATACGACGAATGACAGAAATTTTGGTTCGTGTTGTCTGGAGAACCTGGGGGAGATTCAAGTCGAATGCATTCAGTTAGAGAGCTCAATTCACAAAACGACGGTGAACAGAAAAGCATTGCGAAAACAGTTAAGTGAGGGGGCATAAACTATAAAAGTTTAGCCAAGAGCGTACTTAAGGCAGCATAAAACACTAAAAGAAGAATGGTATCTAAAGAAAGAATGTATCTAAAAAGGAGAGACTGGACAAACTATAATTTCGACGGGGCGATTCCAGCAAACCCAACCTTCCCGTTCAAAACACGAAGAAAGCCAGGAGGAAAACAAAGTAGCTTGGACACGACTAGTTGTTTATAGGGCAAATAAACAAAAAACAATCGATATGGACACTAGCCTGATTCTACAAAACAGCGGGAACGAAATGGTCAACAACGAACAATGTGCTCCGCATTTCCGTTGTTTCGCCTTTTTTTATCTGATTTCGACATTACTGATTACACCACACCATGAAACAATTTGATAGTTTTCATTAGGAAATTTAAATATAGATATTGTTTTTCTGTTTTCGCGCAAAACTCACATAGTACATTAGAATCACTGAGAAGAACTGCACCAGCGAATATCCAATCATGAATTTCAGTGTGCCAAAACTGGTTACTAGCGCACAGCGACCCTCACGAATTAATGCGGGTATGCAGCTGATGTTTTGTTGCTTTGTCGTGAACGGACTAGCTACACTGGCTTCGGCTTCGCTCAGCGATACCCCCGCATGGGCGGCTTTTAAAGCTCCGCAATCGTTTGCACCATCCCCACACATTGCGACGAAATAACCCACAGACTGTAATGCCTCGATCAACTGGGCTTTTTGATCCGGAGAGAAACGAGCAAACACCGTACCTTTTACCACCAGCTGAGTAATAATTAAAAAATTGCGCAAAATTGTTGCATTAATAAGCACTTTACACACGATTAAAGATGAAAAGAATTCATCATTTCAAAGTAACTACAAACCAAAATAGTAATCGTTGCTACTTGCGATGGTCATCTAAAACAGAAAAACGTGATGAAAATTTCAAATCGAAGAAAATCAAGCTGGCGATGGTAGTTTTTTATGCTTTCTCAATATCGTGAGACAAATATTCATCAAACTTGGCTTCTTTGACGAAATTGAACCTGCCTTTTTGATTCTGAATGTGTAAAAGCTGCATACAACTGGCTGCGCTGAATAGGCTTTGGCTTATGAAGCTTAATTTGTTGTTTACAAATCTCAGATCAGGGTGCTTGGAATTCTCTTCGGGGGAATCCTGACCTCCTATCAGTTACTGTATGCCTAGTAGCCCCATATCCATAATGATGCGCACCGGTGGTTACGCTCAAGTGGTATGTGTGATCCAACAGTGGAATCGAAAACCATTTCTCCAACAACATGCTTTCTTGTCATAGAAACCCGGGGGTGTAAAGTACTTTGATCGTGATCTCACTTTCTGACATGATTTTGTTGCGACAAACGGTAAATACAGTACGTGATTATTGTAATAACAGTCAAAAATGGTTGTTAAACTCGACAGAGAAGTTGAAATTTCGCGAATACCCAGAGGGCGCGAAACTCATGGCACGTAGGTATTTGGTCAATCACCTTGCAAAAAACTGCTCACAGAACTTCAGTCAAAATGCAGGACATGAAAGTCAACAGTCCGTCGTGAACCCTTCAGAAAGGAAAGGAATAAAGCTTGCTTGACAATGGTGACTTATGAAATTAGTGGATTTAAACCTAGATGAATTCACACGACTCAGGACAATTTCCTTCATCTATGTGGGTCTGAAAGATTCAGGGCTTTTGATACCCGATGTCGGAAGATCCGTAACTTTTAAAAAACGCAGCAATTAAAATAAAATGGCATTTATGAATAACACCAGTAGAAGGCACAGATTGCGAGATGCAAGCATTTCATTTGATTTACTCAATTGCGCACCACAGTGAAAAACAAACTCAGGAAAATGCTCAGTGGAAGCCTATTGGCTATCGCCAGGGCAGGCACATATCGTGGGTGAACAATTTTTGCGCACACAGTCGTGGCTTTAGTCCGTTGATCGATAAGACCTCACAAAGAACCAACAATTTCGTGTTAAGGTCCCGTAGAAACAATTAGAAGGGTTGGTTATGGTCAATTTGATGATCGAACGTCTTAAGATGCTTTGCGATTAACGAGGACGGGTTCCTCGTCCTCGGTTTTTGTTAGAGGGGAAGGATGAGTCATTTGTTCCACAGACCGCTTGGGCACATGCTCTCCGTTGATCGAGGCACCGATCCGTTCTACCTATTCATGTCACTGAAGTTGCAGGTGAACTTGCAAATTATCTGGGCGGCGTTTAGGTCGGTTGTCTGCTGAGATTCATACCCTTGGTAGTGTATGGAATCTTCAATTCAGCAGAAACGTAAGTAGGCTTTAATGCACACTTGAGGTTTTGTCTGATTCGGTTGAATAAATGATTACCCTTGAATGGTAGACTGATTATGAGTCGGATTTTTCCACTGAACTGACTGAGTTCCTTTTAGGTAGTTCTCTTTTGTGAATCTCGATAGTCATCAGGGTATCCGTTTAAACTGAGAGTCTCCGTTAGGAACCCCTCTTCCTTCTGTACTTGGTATGCATTGCAAATATTTCGGGCTCTGCAGAGAAGTGTTTTTATGAGACTTCGTTTGTAGGCCACTGGTGCAAAGTTGGATAAGTGAATAAACTGCCCACCTCGAATTGTATTACGGTGAGCCGTATTTTGTATTGTTGCATCTGGACACCTAGTCATCAAAATATGTAGGGAGGCTTAGCTGCTGTTCTTTTCTCTTTTTTGTGTGGCCGAAAGACTTAGATGTTTTGTTCGATTGATCGAAGAATTCAAAAAATAAAATGTCATCGACATAACGCTTATACACGGTGAAGTGAAATTAGCCAGTCGGCTTCCGCCAAACATTTTCCTGAGTTCTTCTACGCTGTTTTTTTTCGTTATGACGCGCCCCGTCTCATTCCAACCTGAACTGCCACGTTTTACATGCGCAACTGAGAAGACGAAAAGAAATAATTGCATTTCGCAATCTGTGCCTTCCATTCATCCAATTCAAACTGACCAAGGGACTAAATGTTTCAAAGTAAGAAATGAAAGACTAACCTTCGGAATTAGCCAAGGATAATGATCATGAATGATAGCCCATGTTTTTCCAGAGATGGCTAAGTGAAAGTCGGTTCTATCAAGCATCCGAATGTCAACGCGGTGAGATGTTGATGCCATGCCTTTGGTTTCCACTGTAATTTCGTGTTCCATGGTCAAATGTACTCCGGTTGTTTCTGACGCACTAAGACTTGACGGCGGTTTAAACGAGTCATGAACCATGGGGGTCGTCTGACACTCATGTTCGCGGCTGAAAGTGATCGAGTTCTTTATGGCAATGAAATACGCCACGGGACCGTACTCAAAGTAACATTATGAATTCGAAATAGGAAAAACTGTGGTTACGCAAAATGAGATCAAGTATTTCACAGGTAAGTCATTACAGCTGTTGCGGTTTAACGACCAGTCATTTTCTCGTCATTATTGCTCTGGCAACATCGTTAATTTTAAGCCGGTGTTCTGCATATATATATATATATATATATATATATATATACCAACTAGTCATTATCAACAGAAAACAAGGAACAGCATAAGTGGACCTCCAACAGAATGCGATAATTATTATCAACTTTACTAGATCCATGGTTAGCAAGTTCAGAACATTATTGCAAGAACAAGGTTCAGCAAATGTTCAACCGTCACATAACAGTACATTAAGAGAGAATTTAAGGGACTGATTTAACCGGATATTCTCCTGATGCGATGTAGTGATAAGAGTAATACTACCTGAAGGGGACTTGGTTCGCCAACTTGAGTTTTCTCAACATGCTCAGTGGAAATTTCCGAACAACTGGAAAGCAATTCGGCTTGATGAAATAGACTTACTAAAACCAAGGACACAAAGACTTGAACCAGCGACAACACGCAGAAGATCGGACAGCATTCTGCTTATTGTACCGTAATCCTGCAGCTCGCTTCGTCATAGTAACTTCCGTTACCGGTTTGTGCAAATCTTCGGCATAATGAAATTGAACCAAAGAGGAAGTATCGCATTCCGTATACGTCCCATCAGATGGTTTATTTTGTGGAGAAGAGGGACACGAACTGACCTTGGGACTGATAACCTCGACCTCATGGTTAGATGCAACAGCTGGAGGTTGCGCTGATACAATGACTATTCGATCCAACTCATCGATCATAACACAGTCCCTGGCAACTGACAGAGCAGTCAACATATTATCACCTGAATAAGGAAACGGATGTCATTGTTAGGAAGGTCGAAAAGATAAATCATATATAGGGAACATCCAGTCTCATGCGGAATTATAACGAGAGAATGATGCTCACAAATTAGCACACTTGAGTAAAGTATCTATAAAAATGGCCTAATTGGTTTGAACCTTGTAAAATATTAGTCACATTTTCAAATGTGTGATGCTCTTACTGTATTTATTCCACTCATTTAGAGGAAGTAGTTGGATATAAGTATCGTCTTACTTAGGTCCGGGGTGGAACAATAAACTGTATATGGACGCAACAAACTAATTAGCATTACCAAAAGCAACTTTTTGATCTTCAAATACTTGCAATCCTAATGAACAGAACGCAAGCGTGATTTTTGAGAGTTCATCCTTCAACTATTTTAATCGCGTTTACATGGAAGATTATGAAGGGCGAATGTGAGATAAGTAAATCGGCTCTAAATGGAAACCTGGGAGTTAATTAAGTAAAAGCCGATAGTCACAACATTTCACATTACATCAGTTTGCACGTTTCAGAACCATCTATTTGCGAATGAAACAACATGGGGCAAACAAGTCGCAATCAACAATGGAGAATCTAAAATTTGAAGGAGTTTGAACGAATAAAGCTGATGACTATGAAACTTGGGCAGATCAGCCACTTTTATAAACCCTGGTCTACATTATACATTCGATCCAAAACCGCGAATCCAAATTGGTCTGATCAGCCCCGGCCACCGGGTGAGGACTATGAAACACTCCAGTTCCGACCACCATGTATTTCAGAGAACGTTGCACCGAAAGAATTCGATTGCGGACATGTGAAGTACGTTTCGGTCTATTTTGCGTATTGAAATACAGCCATTTTGTTCCATCGATCTAGCTCGAGACCTTGATTGTCAATGCGCAACGTCAGTGCTCCAGGTTCGACATTCTCGCCTTACACAAAAGACCCTAAGAAGTTGTGAAAATAATAAGTTGCGCATCTTGTAAAAGTCTAGTTTCAATCCAGAGAAATGATTTCATGAAACAAATGTGAGGAACATCCAACTACGCATCGTTAGACTGTTTCTGATGGTGATGACTGCAGTATACCTGGGTCTTCACATCAAACCGCGGCATCGCACACAAATATTAAAGGAAGGCTTTTGAGCAGAAGCGCGTCTGCTCTATTGTTGCCTCTACTGATTATTTCCAGTACTATATATAAATATATACCAGCTTGAAAACAAGCATGGCACCAACGCAACATGCAAATAGAAGTTTACAAAAAGTCGATAAAAGGCGGGAAATCATATTAAATCACGACAAACCAATTGTTTCCGCTGTTTTCACAGTACACGCTAAGTGATTTTTTGTTGCTTTCAGTTTTTTAAGACCAAGAGTTCTACAGAGAGGCCAGACAGCGTTCACGCCGCTGACTTCAGTCCTGAACCATACCTCAGAGTTTCCAACTAACAACACTCCTCATTTCTCGGGCCCCAACCGAAAAGGCAGGAAGCACCAACCAAGGCCAAAATTGGAGCTAACTTCTTCATTTCTCTACGCCAAGTCCTAGCCTGACCGCTCCGTCGCTTCTTCCAGTCTTGTCCATCACTTGCAAAAACGACACCAAAAGGTAGACGATAGGCAGGCATACGCAGTACATGTCCAAGTTAACGAAGGCAACACAGAGCGATTATCTCAGTTAGAGGACGCCCGTTCGCACCCAACACACAATCGTGCACCTCGTCATCACGCAACCGTTGTTCCCACCGGACACGAACACTTCTTTGGGGGCACTGGTGGTCGAATACAGAAAGTCGCCGGGCATCCTTGACACGGATAGACCAGGTCTAGCAACCGTGAGGAAGAAGACTACGAACTGCGGCATTGGACACCCTCCCCTTTGTGACGTTGCAATTGTCGTAGGTTTGCCAAAGCTGCTCTAGCTTTCGCAGTTCGTGATTTGACAGCCACCCCTATGCCTCCGCCAAATGTGTAATGAAAACCCTTTTATCCCTGCTCTTATTCAATAGCAGCCTTAGCCCTACAGTCACCGAGGTTCTTTTTCGCTGATGATGTTAAGATATTAAGGGCCGCGGAAAGAGAAGATATCAGTTCAAAAGTTGGATTCGCCCTTAAATGCGAGCAAAAGTCATTTGTCATTCTGAAATATGAAAAGCCTCAGTGTACACGGTCTGTTTACTATGAATGCGATGAAGAAGATTAGGTACCTAGAAATAGCCGTCACACCTGATTTTGAACGACCGGACTAATGCGCGACGGCAGCATAAAAATTCAGGGGGCAACCGCCTAAGTTGAAATCCGCTTTGTCCTGCCGTATACCACTGGGGTTCAAACTTGTAGAATGTCACAGTAAGACCTCACCTAGAGTGCTGTCTGCAGACTTCGTCCTTCTTTTTCGTAAAGGACGCTGTCTACTTATCAAGGGTGGAGCGGCTGGCAGCGCGAACTTTTGAGGGATAGAGTGGGAAATCTTGGGACCGACAACTTTGTGATTTGGGCTTTTTTAGCTGGACCGACGAAGACAGTGAAGTGATCTAAGGTGGTTTTTTAAGACCCGTAATGGGTTATCTTGTCTTTGTTCGAACAACCTGCTTCAGTATAATGGTAACTAAAGCACTCATGACCATGGGAGGAAGCCTAGAAAAGCACGATCTAAGCTATTAGTCAGATGGAACTTCTTTAGTAGTGGAGTAGTTAATACATGGAAAAGAGGACCTGATGGGTTCGTGACTGTACAGACCGCATCCCCTCCTGAGTAAGCCTCAGATCGGAGCGGGGATGCAGTGTGCTCCGAAGTTAAGCAACATATAGGCCCAAAAACGGTTGAAGGACGGTAATTAATTGCCGGTAAACACTTTCATGCACTTATCATCATACTTTGACTTGGGCAGAAAATGCGATCAAACGGTTATGTTTCTCGACGCTAGGGTGAGGTGACGTATTCTGCTTCATTTTTTTTATCGACCTCAAAGAGATGGATGCCCAGCTGGAATAAAATTTATCGGAAAAATTCTGGATTCGCGACTGGCGCCAGCTAAAGCCTGTCCTGTGAAAACTGAACTGAAATGAACCATAATGAAAACCATAGTATGGTCGGCAAATAGATTAACCTTAATTCTGCAAAAATGAATTGCATTTGTTTGTCGCATTTTGGATCGAATTCCACAGAGCTTTGATTTCATGGTCTCCTCATTCTAATTACCTACAGTTCTTGTGGAATGCAAAATATATATTTGATATTAATTCATCCGATCAGTAAACCTCAGATGTTTTCAACTGTATATGAATTAGGAGGGCGAGAAAATCTGACCAAGGTACTGCTTGGCTTCCGTCAGACCAAATTAATGATTCGTCACCGTGAATTCAGCAACTGACGTTCGCTTCCGTTTTCTTAAATCATGCCGGTAATCTGTAAACTGCTTGATATGAGCCAAATTGAACATTTTATTATTACAATTTATTGCATACTTTTAACTATTCCAGATGTTTAAGAGATCAGATGACTCTTTTGGAGCATGCCGACCATCCATCCAAGTGGTTTCACTCAATGCTTTATACGCTGGAAACAGTGCAACTTGTAAAAACCGCTTAACTCTGCGGGCGTTAGCAATCGGCCCGAAGGACAGCACACATGGGCGACTAGTTTCTTCGCCTGGCATAACGTTTCATCCTTATCTGTGTTGCATTGGATTTGTCGTGAGCTTGCAAATAACTTTCTTGTATTACGTTACTCAGCCTTGAAGTCTTGTAGTTTATTGATTTTCGTGGATCCAACTCAAATGTACTTGTATGACGAACTTGTTGATTTATTTTGGCGTTAGCAAACTAGATTCAATCGTGTTATAAGCCCCGATGCCTTCCTTTACGAGTCAAATGAAGAAAAAATGTTTCGTTCGCAGCAGTCAAAGACACTGCTGACGTGAATAACGGTGGAAAACTTGGGATATTCGAATGTCTGATATGGTTAATCACGATTTTAGGTATTAAAAAGGACTCGTTATCAGGTACATCAAATAATGTCGAGAAATGTACGCGGAAATTTGGTGTTCCTTGATTTATTCATCTTCAGTTAATAAATCAGAGAGACGAGCAACGAAAACTGTTGTATTCCTAGGACCTTTAAAACCATTGATTGCTTATGGACTAGGAAAAGCTCCAAAGCTTTAGTAAATATCTTACTGCGCAATGAACCAAAGGAAACGAAAAAAACAAACTAAAACCAAGAATTAAAAAAGAAACAGTTTACAGACGTGCCAGACAATAGAAAAGAAACAGTCCAGGGGAGATTCTGTGAAGAAGGCAAAACTTACCCGTGACCATGATAGGTCTGACATTTGCATCACGCAATATTTCAATCACTGGAGTTGTTTCCGGCTTCAGGCGATTTTCCATAACCAGGAGACCGAGAAACGATAAATCCTGCTCAACGCGTTCCCTCCTGATTTTCATGGCTCGAGCATAGGTCACTTTCAATGGACGCCAAGCAAGTGCGAGTACACGATATCCAGCCCGTGTGTATTCAAGCAAAACCGACTGAAAGTTTGAAGGTACTGAGAGAATGTTTTGAGGACAGGAAGTAAAGAGAAATTCACATTTTCAATATCATTGCGGATTTAACGATCAGCTTTACTCATGTGTGCAGAAAATCAGACTTTCGAAGAAATTAGTCACCACCCGACAAAAATTCGGTGGATTTCAGCTCGAAAAGCCCAGTGATTATATTTTCGAAGCACAATCATCTGTTCCGGGACTGCAATCCACTTCGAGCGTGATGGAAATGCCCGGCTGCTGGTTCCTCATAGGGAGGCTGAAACAGTTGTGCAGTGAATTTCTGGTTTTTTGAGCTAAGAGCTGACCTGGGAGAAATTATTTCATAATAAAATTAGCAAACTATTTCAACCTAGGAACCCGCGTTAAACAAACTATTTAATCATTGCTCCCGAAGCAACGGACATTTCAGGAAGGCTTTAGCAAGATATTCATTGCACGTTAGTTGAAATTGAATGATGAGGAAACATAATTCGAAGTTGAACTCGATTTGAAAACGGCGGACAAAAAAAGTTATGCGTGTCATAAAAAATCCAGTTTTGGAAAGATCTAACTGCGTAAGTGAAACAACGCAGTGCTTGCACAGAAAGTTGAATGGACTATCGGCAAAAGTACGACTAGTTAAAATCGACTGCTTCGTGACCACACTACCAGTTAGAGTTGTTTGCTATCAATTTTCTCCCACAAGAAAGGAACAGTTTTTTTACTTTATACAACTAGCTTATGCGAAACAAACTTACGTAAACTATATCCTGCAGTTAATAGCAAAATCAGTGTCAACAACAAATACGTACCAGTATCTGGACGACAAAGAAGCTCGATCGTCTCAGGGGCACCTTTTGTATACACGTGGAACTGTTGTGCTCCCAAGATTCGAGCTATCACAGACATGCGTTGTAAACTGGATGTGAAGGAGAACTGGCGGATGATACCCGCTTCATATGGCATTTCCTACGAAGAAAAGTGATGAAAATACTTAGTGAAACAAGCTGTAAGTAATGACAGTAGGAAACAAAAGGCAGCACAACCAAATAACACAGTGGAAAGAAATGCGAAGTGAAAGACTGCCGAGTGATAGATGAAAATAAAAAGAAACTCCCATGTACTGTCATGTACTGATTAAACTGCTATTTGTAACCTAACGTGTCGTTGTTTGGTGTACTAGTTTCATCTCCTTACTGACGACTTGACAACCAAAATGTTCACATATTTGCATTCGACACTTTCTACTTTGTTTACTGGGTTATGGCATATAGATACGTTCCTGACCGAGCGTGATAAACAACAGTTAAGAGCAGATGAGCGGGAAATTGTAGTCTTATGCTGCCTGCATTCCATATTTGAGAAACAAACAACAAGCCATTAAGAATATAAGCAAAACCCACTTCTGGAGAAGCATTCAGTAAGCAAGTGAAGTTGCTGGATAAGTTCTGCTTCATCGGTCGGACCACAGACAGAACAGCCATAGCATACTTGCGGTAGTCCTCATCGATTTCTTCCATAAATTCCTTAAAAAATGAAAAAGGCTTGTGATATTGATGCAAATCAAATAAAGAAGAATAGAGCAAAAACAAAATGTTTATTAGTAGAGCTTCGCCTGAAAAATATTTTAAACTGCTCCAATAATTAAATTCTGATTTTTATGCCTCACTGAAAGTCCTTCCTATCCGCAACAGATAACTAATTGGTGACGTATGGGTACTACGAAAACAGTGCAATGCAGAGGACGCACCATAAAATAAGTTACTATATGTCACTGAACCACGATAATGACGTGGCTCTAAATTCCTTTCTAGTACAAGCATTTGGTCGCTTCGCAGCTTTTGGTCTCCGTTTAGTAAACCCTTGATACCGTTTACTAGCCTCGGATTGCCATTAGCACCCGTGACCAGGTTTAAAATTACCGCGCTTCGCCAAAACCATAGCTGTTCGCGCAATTTGCACTAGGCTACCGAATCAAGTTACTGTATCACAATTCACAGGTGATGTGCTCATTTACAGTAAGCATTTTCCAACAACGTTCGTTCAACACCAGGTATTAGGTGATAGGAAAGGCCTCAGGTTAACAAACGATAACAGAGGCTGCTAGACGACGGTTGTAAATACCATTCCGTTAAGCATCACTGGGATGAAACAGAAATTTTAGGAGCTCACTTAGTCGGAAACAACACAGAAGCTTGTTTGCAAAAAACACTCATTTAGCTTATCATTAATTCAACATCGGCCACGACATTAGGATTTATTCCCCTATGACAAAAAACTGGAGCCCTGAACGAAACACCCGAGAAAAGACCACAGTACAATGGGCACTCAGCTGACAATGCATTACACGATATCAAGAATACCGAAAAATCACTGTCGCCTGTTTATTAGTGGCCGCCTAAAATTCCATTCAAATACAATCATATACAGAAATATAGCCGAATATCATGAAATAAGCGTTATATGAGCGCTTTTCACTTCAGCATGAGCCAGTAAAACACGAGATACTTGAGTTTGTATTCCTATCATTCAGCGAAGATCATTGACAACAAGTTATAAGCAGTGATGTTGCCCAGCAAGCAGATATGCTAGAAATATGGTCGACGTTATCTTTTAGTCTCCATTTGCAAATGTCACCTTGAAAAAATACGATGCTATTAACAGCAACTTGGTGCGTGTATTGCAAACAATGTAACACATAAACGTTGGCATCGATGGGCCAGCAGCTGTCCTTCAATATATATTTGGTCATTTTGTTGTGGCGTCCAGCAGTCCGAATATGAATTTATTTTTATCTCACGCCTCGAGGTTTTGCGATTCAGGCGTTAATGCTCATTTTGTGGACAGTTTGCAGAATTACCACATCAGGATATCAAACCCATTGTGAATACTCCCACGATTCAGGCAATTTGTTTGTATGCGAGCCATACTCTAGAACTGGTGTTTGCTTTCACCGAACTTACGGCAAGTGTGAATAGAATCATTCAGCCCAAAATAGAATTTTTACCAAGTACTGGGGAATCGCAAAATGAGAATTCTTTCGGAGAGACAGTCATCTTCTAAAGTTGTCGGTTTTCACAGAACTACAGGAACACCACTACTAAAACGATAAATTCATTTTATAAGTGGTGCATCCTTATTTGATCCGTGCGACATGCCTGTCTTATTTTGTTCGTGCAAAAGTGAACAATTTGGATGGAGCCTCATTTGGACACAAAAAACTTGTTAGCAATCATGAAAATGAACTTGGATGAGTCGTAGACTCTTCCAGATAAGCTAATGGAATTTTCGAACTTCATTTAGATTTCAGTTTTCAGGTTCAGACGGGTTTAATTTGAAAACCAAGGACACTCATGTTTAATTGGTCCCATGAAAGTCTACAAAACAGATATAATAATAGAAACCCGTAAATAATCTCATGATATTTGCTGATGCTTTTTGATACATCCATGCACAGACCTCATGACAGTACCAAAAGAAATGTTGGATACCTATCAATCAGTAATATCTGTAAATGCGCATAAGCGGTTTGAGAAGGATGGACACAGTAACACTGTAAGTGATGAGGTAAGTTACACGATAAATATTTTCATAAAGATCGGCACAGTTGGTATAAAAACAAACATCCTAAAGCTAGACTTTTGGATGGTTTTTAAGTTTCCATTTTCAGGTCTTCAATGGGAAGAATTTAAAGCATTTGTATCGCTGGCTTATATCCGAATTCAAAATTATGAATGACCAAACCAACGACGATTCTCGTCTAACTGGTTCGAACCAAAAGGGCGGTAGGCATCAAGCAAAACCTGTATCAAAATTACCTCGCTCAAAATCGTGTGCTAATCTAAGCCTAATGCAACGCTGCCTCTTCCATTCTTATCCAACTAATAGGCGTTAAAAGATGAACAAGTTTGCATGAAACACTTGTGATCGAAAGCAACGTAGTGACGACCCTTTCCAGAGAGTGATCATCCACATCCGACGGTAGGATAACGAACTTCTGCACAGTTACCAAACTTTAGCTATGCCCCAATGATGTTAACGGTAGTATGGATAAAACCATAAACAGTTGCCGGATCGAAAAATCCATATAGCAACTTCAAAGTAGGAAAGAAAACGGAAAAATTGGATGCCTTCATCTTTAGGGAAATTCGGATGCTGTTGAGGTTCCATTTGCTTAGCAGTTTAGCGATGAACGCTTTGGAAATCTTGAATTGTGGTTTAGTTTTCTAGTAAACACCATATACAACTGCAACGCAGCTCATTAGGTACTACATATTGTAACTGATATCCAGGTGGGAGAAGGCACAAGCGTAGGTACGATGGAAAATACGCGCTTTTGGAAAACCCAGAGTACTTTCAGCTATTCTGCGAAGCATTTCAGATGTAGATATTGTCCCCTGATCAATACCGTACACCAGTTCCTTTCCGAGATAAGACTAATATTAATCGGCAGATACTACAACAAGTTTAGTACCTAAACTAATGTTTTCTGTGACCCACCGAAAAGCCTTTGCGCTTCATTCCATGTGCACAAAAGATGAAAACTTTCGACGACTGATAAAAGAAGCTTACCCATTTAGTTGATTGGAACATTTTCAAATCCAATGGGTCTCCAGACAAAACACCCCCAATGCGAGTCAGAGAATGACAAGTGGCCATGCATTCCAATAAAGGACCGCGACTGAGTTCAGCAGGTTCCGGCTGAGGCTCTTCGAAGTGCCGCATTGTGCATGGGAGTACGCCCCACAAATCCAGTCCATCCTCTGTTAGCGTACCCGTCTAAATTCAAACATATTGAAGCCGAGCATGAGGGAAATAATGTAGGCCATAATTACCATAGTTGCGTACAAGAACGATAATGTAAGTAACAGTGGCACATGTTTCGCGCGTCTCCGTAACAAGATATTTGCCACCAAAAAACGAGAGGAGCGCCCTGGTCACTATGATCGATTCACTGAGTTGACGTTGTTGGCGTCTCGAAATCAGTTCGCTGAAGAAAGCTTCTGATGCACAGATCAAACCACACCTGTCTGGCATAGAGTTCAGTAGGACGATCATCGATCGTTCTCAATCAGCCGTAAATGAAAGAGGGCAGCAGAGGAACCCTACGTTATTTAGTTTTATGCACGTACATGCTGCCTTCTGAAAGAAAACTTGACGGTATATTCACGTAGTACACAGCAATTTTCTTTTATGCCTCTTCAATCAGCTTTGTATTGATTATAGTATGCATACTGAGACAAATGTCGCCTTGGGTCTAGATCGAAAACGCTGTTAACTAGCGCCAGATGAAAATAGTGCATGCAAACATTACAATATGAAGGAACAAATGTGGTTTACGCGTTGATTCCTGTGGTAGGCTGCATTTACTTACCCGGCCTCGTATGAATATATGTATATATGAGCTTCAGAATGGTTACATGACAAGAAGAAAAGGGAGGATTGTAAGAAAGGAAGAAGTGCGAAGTTGCGTAGAAGAAAGAGCATGATTTTATTGTTCTCATTCTACACAATTTAGCAGTTTTTGTCCATTTTATTTATTCATGTAGTACAGGGGTTCGGACGCGGCGCAAAGCATTTATGCCAGTGGTTTCCATTCTGAGCCACAGTTTGCAGCTTATCTAATCAGTGGATATCCTCACCATTTGGGCTCAACCAGGAAAGCGGAATTCTTCAGCCGCTGCAAAAACCGAAGCCACAGACTAATTTCCGCTTTTTTACTCACCCACACTCAGCAGACGAAACAGAGAAATAAGGTAGGCGATTGAAAGCGTTCAAAAGCGTTATGGCGATTATTTAGATCAGAGGCTGACTGTCAGCAACCAGTTCACGAAAATGCACTCAATCATTGCGCATACCGCGCTTCCACCCGAGTGCAGGAACTCTTTGGATACATCGGTGGTCAAACGTAGATGGCCGCCGCGAACCCTATAGACCCTGCCTTGAAGAGAAAATCAGACGTCATGGCAACGTTACGGATGTAAAATTTCCTAGAAATTTTTTTTCGGCAGTCCCTTTCTTAATGCGAATTCATGCCTCAAACCACCGTCAACTGAAATCAAGCTCCCGAGGTGCTTGAAGTTGTCAGTTACTTCTAACGGAAAACCACAAAATTCGAATAACAGCACAGCTCCTGCCATTCTTGAATTAGTGTCTCGAACTTTTAAGATGCAAGACAAACAGTACCTGCACAAAATCGCCAAGCAAATTGTGCCTCAGCAAGGCCACGCTATCGGCATACTCTAGGTAAAAGACAGTTCTCAGAGAGAAGACTGACTGCAAATTTCTCGGTCAAATAGCGCATTGAGCAAAACGTTCTACGGCGAGGTAGAAAGGAAATGAGTATATGAACAGCCACGCTGCACTCCATTGAAGACGATGAAGAGTTTCGAAAGCTAACAATAAACCATAAACTGACGCGATGTAAGACAGCACATTAGAGCTGGACGTACAGTTACCGGGAACTCCGTTACCAAAAAAAGCAAAGTCTAAGTACAGGCCTATCGATGACCTCGAGAGCTGATCAGATGTCTAAAAACACAACGGTCTCTCATTGCTGAAATGTATCGGAAACTGTCGGTAATACATATATATGTATATACAGAAATTGTAATTAGTACCTAGATGAGTGAACAAAATTTGCCCGGGAGCACACGACCAGTTTCGCGGTTATCGTCGCTCGTACTCTCTTGTTCATACATCCTTATCTTTGTACACTTCGAATTGATATGTCTCACCAAAATCGAATTTGTAGAATCAGGAGTGCGCATGGAAGCTTTTCGTCAGAGTGCAGAAAAGAACCACAACTGATTCGTTGATAATTTTCTGTCGGTTGAGCTACGTCAACATTAAGAACGAGGACAAAATGCCCCAGAATACATATACATATATATATTTTTTTAGAGTTGAGAAGGCGTACACTGAGCTAATACGTTTATCGTGACGTTTCGATCCAAACTAGGACTCGTTGTCAAACGTGAATGAGTGATTGAATGGGATCGCTAGTTCCAGCTTGAAAACAAGCATGGCACCAACGCAACATGCAAATAGAAGTTTACAAAAAGTCGATAAAAGGCGGGAAATCATATTAAATCACGACAAACCAATTGTTTCCGCTGTTTTCACAGTACACGCTAAGTGATTTTTTGTTGCTTTCAGTTTTTTAAGACCAAGAGTTCTACAGAGAGGCCAGACAGCGTTCACGCCGCTGACTTCAGTCCTGAACCATACCTCAGAGTTTCCAACTAACAACACTCCTCATTTCTCGGGCCCCAACCGAAAAGGCAGGAAGCACCAACCAAGGCCAAAATTGGAGCTAACTTCTTCATATCTCTACGCCAAGTCCTAGCCTGACCGCTCCGTCGCTTCTTCCAGTCTTGTCCATCACTTGCAAAAACAACACCAAAAGGTAGACGATAGGCAGGCATACGCAGTACATGTCCAAGTTAACGAAGGCAACACAGAGCGATTATCTCAGTTAGAGGACGCCCGTTCGCACCCAACACACAATCGTGCACCTCGTCATCACGCAACCGTTGTTCCCACCGGACACGAACACTTCTTTGGGGGCACTGGTGGTCGAATACAGAAAGTCGCCGGGCATCCTTGACACGGATAGACCAGGTCTAGCAACCGTGAGGAAGAAGACTACGAACTGCGGCATTGGACACCCTCCCCTTTGTGACGTTGCAATTGTCGTAGGTTTGCCAAAGCTGCTCTAGCTTTCGCAGTTCGTGAATAAACATCCTCTTCAACACTCTCGCCAGGTGTGGTCAGGCTCCTAAGATATTTGGTGCTATTGACTGCCTCTAGCCGACCACTACAAAGAATGAGTGTAGTCACAACCTCCTGCCAGTCGTGAACAAGTATCTTGCAAGTAGAAGGTGCAAAACATGCATTATGGGGGTACCTGAATCGCCAAGCGGGCCAACGAACGTTGAATTTCATGTGCATCGACGCCCACCAAGGAGGTATCATCGAAATGCTCTAGGTCAAAACTCTGTTACCCTGGAAGGAGTTCAACTCAATTCTCTAAAAGGCCAGATAAAGCGGTTCACGGGACATCCGGTATCGGAAATTTTTGACATGTGGGCATAGTTGTAAGGTCTACTTTGGCAGTGGTTCAAAAAGGGTGCTCAGTGAAATGTGCTTCCCAACACTGCAAGCGATAATCCTGAGACTGAATTAGCGAGCAGTTGGATTACTTGGTCAACTCACTTATACTTAAATTTAGCAGACCAGGACTCTCAACCAATCGGTAAGGATTGTAGCTACTTGAAACGGTCTCCATATATTCCGTTTCTTTATCAGCTACTGCTCTAGGCTATTTGACAGCCTTCTACGCAGCCTATGCCTCACGGATTTTCGCGTCTCATTGCAAGTGGATGGATCTACGAGCATCGTTGTAACTGAATGACCCCAAAACAATATCTGGTAGTAAATCCGCTCAAGAAATGACTTATGTCCTAACCAGAATGGAGCTAACCAGTTAGAGATCAAGCAGGGCTTAGTAATAGATAGCAGTTTCGACAAGCATCAACTAATTTGCGAAACTTGATTGTGTACTATCCAAACACCGACCCCGTTAGAAATTCAGATCATTTTAAGAATGGTAACATTAAGTGAAAAAGCACATGGATCTTTTACAGTAAACATGGAACCAAAATAAAGTGGAAGTTTGTAAGTATTGTTAGAACACTCAAATATGTGGTAGATTTACTAAGAAGACACTGTGAAGACGACAAAGTGCCATTAAAAGATATGCCACCCGCTTTGCTCATCATTTTATTTGTTAAAACTCCCTAAAAACAGAGAAGAATAATTAACAGGCAAGCTCCTCAAAATAAATACCGTTGTGCAACCGAAACTTAGCTAAACAGACTACGTCGTTAGCTCATGGAAACGGATGAAAAAGACTCACTTTGTCAAAACAAGTCACGTTAATGACACCGCATACGTTAATCACACTGGGATTGATGCAGTAGATGTTTTGTTTTCGCAAGCGCCTCTGGGCGAAAACAATTCCGATGGTCATTGCCATAGGCAGGGCTGGAGGTACAGCAATTGTAATGAGATCCAATGCCCGGATAATTACCAAATGTGTTTCTATTCCCGAGCGGTGCTAAAATCGTTCCACAAAAAGGTGCGTGAGTTTCATCAAGTTTCAGAGACTCCGTCACAACTTTTTAAACAGATTAGCAAATCAGGGAAACAGGATGAATTTGTTTATCAACAGGCTTACAACAAGTGTGTTCTAACAGTGATGTTTATAATTAATGGTAAACTAGTAGGTGCCTTCGTATACAGTCTGTTAACAATAGTATACTTGAATTCGGTGGAATAAAACAGTTTTTATGCAATGATCAGCCTGGTGAGCGAGTAAACGACATAAACCTTTTGTGAAACCAAGGAAATGGCGTCAGTTACACCGCGAGACTCATGAGGTACGTCAAAATGAGAGACTAAACAATTCGTTACCGAGAAAGATATACTCGGGCTGTCCCAGAAATGGGCCCAGATGCTTTGTTATGGGCCTACTGGTAAAGCTAAATCAACACATTCGGCTGAAAACATGCATGTCAAAACTACGGCTGAGTAAAACCCTTTTTATGCACAACTAGAACAAGGTGATTATGCCACTCGGTCATCCTCTTCTTTAGAATGCATAGCAGATTTAGAACGAGAAGTAGTATTATCAGATGAAAAATACAACATGAATCTTACAACGTACAACATAGTTGAGAGCAATGATAAACTTTCGGCCAACTAGTAGACTGTGTATCTAATAAGAAGTTCACAATCATCTTAAAAACCAAAGAACGATACAACGGGTATACTCCGTTTTGCAGACTACGCCGTTGTACACCGACCAGTTGTTAATCGTTATTCACAGAGTGTACGACAGTTTGCTTTACCAAGTGCAGGTTCACCAGAAAGCGCAGTATTAATATTGCTTAGAGTGGCTAGAAATAAATGATTTTAGAAACTAGTTGTCTGTAATCACTAAGTCGATGGATACCTATTCGGTTCCAGTTTGGGAGGTGTTAGTCCGCTTGCTAGAAGCAAAAAGTATACAAAAGTAACCGCATTTCTAGACTGGAATCTCTCGTTACATATTATGTAGTTAAGTGAATTTAGACTATACAGCAATCTTTAAACGCAAAATAATGGTTAACTGGTACAAAAAAGCAATCTATATTTTACTCTCAACAAAACAGTGATAGACTAACCAGGAAGTAAATCGCAAAACAAAATCCGATAAGAGCAACAACAGCTAAAGCGGCCACAAATTTCAGTGCATCCTGAGTGAACTTGAATTTCAGAGGTTTCGGGAATAGAATTGCACGGACTAGTTCCCCTTTAGCTGTGCGGAAACTTGTGCGTGCTACCACGGCCAAAACTTTCTCGTCCGCGTAGTTTCTTGTTTGTATTACATACGTCCCACCGAAAAGCACGTGGCGTGCTGCAAGACGCAGATTGAAAATTTCGTCCTTCGTATCGCCTCGCTGAGGAAGCGGCGTTTTCGTCACTGGCACGCTTTCTCCTACAATGAAACACGAATAAATATTTCAGGTGATTTCAATGGCGGTTGCAGTCAGGTGGATTGTGAGGTCATGTCCAACCAAATAGGATAATTGAAAAAAGGTATTTAAAAATGGAGGATGAAAACGGAAATTTAAATGATTACCGTAATCAGCTACTGACTGTTTGGCTAAAGGCTAAAAAAATATGACATTTCCTTCTCTGCGATGAACATGGTGGAACTTTGCTCTAATGAATAACTCTACGCCCCCGAAGGTGCTACAAACGGAAAAAGAATGAAACTAATACCCTCATGTTCATAGTTTCTTTGAAAAAACTTTTTAAATGAAGGATGGTTTATCTAAAGAAATAGTACAAACAAACCGCTACTTCCGGTAACCTCAACCGAACCATTAATGTAAACCTAGACGTATTCATAAATAAGACTAACACAGACATGGAACTGAATACTCGCGTTTCTCAGGGACTGTTTCGATAGGATAACCGACAAATGTATCATACTTGAGTCTGTTATATGATTTTTAGTACTTATACCATGAATTGTAAGGTGATTCGACGAATTAGCTTCCCGTTTATCGAAGGACTATTATTATTCAAACTTTCAGGACAATTTGGATGCAGGGGTTGAGTGGGAGTGAAACGTCCTGTATAAATATGCATCCACGTTGAGTACGAGACGAAAACTATGGTTACCATCTTGACTTGGTCGTAAACTTGAACCATTAGGCTCAGAAAGAACCAGAATAAAAACACACTATCAAATCAATCGGCTTAAATTTAATTGTCACACAATAACACATTAATGCTGAATAGCAATGATATTGAGATGACACAAAATTTCGTTACGGTTGATAATTAACTGTTTAATGATTTTTCGCACATCTGGTTTGAGAGGCACTCGAGGGTGGAAAACTATTTTGAAACGTTGGAACATACGAATCAGGAACTGGCCACTGTATGTTGCCTAAGAAGATTTCTAGTGAAAACATTTATTTTGAATAAGTTTAATTTGAACACATCAGAAACAATGGACTTGGAAAACTGTGATTCAAACAACACATTATTTCTTTTCGCTGAATGAATACGAAACATCAGAACACGCCATATGTCCCTAATGTTATACTATGCCTAGTAAGTCTGTTTGCTCATATTCACATAAAATATAAGAAAACTGAGAATACTTTTTTGTGTTGCGGCCCCACTATGAATGACTTCTTTAACTCCTGGGGAGTAATTTCATTTGAAGTTGAACAGAAGTTGTCCGTGTTTCTGGTTTACAAATCTGATAATGTGATCAAGTTTGTCGTTTTCTAATACTGACTGTAATCAGAATGCAGATAAAAAATGATGAGAATCTTGTGCTACGCGTCATTTCCACATAGTCGTAAAACTCCATAATTGTTGAGTTTGCCTAGGGCAAAACCTCAGAACCACCTTTCGGTACATTTCACTGCGCATTTTCTTGCTATAAACATTCCGGATCGTTAGACGAAAGTTATCCACTTAAGCAGAAAACTTATTTTGCCCCCATGTTTTGCAAAAATATTAGCAACATACCAATGCTTTAGTCTGAAGTAGTGCCGAGCTGAGAGTCCCTTTTGTGATGAAACACTGGTCGGTTAGCAAAAATGTGGAAAAGTTCTCCTTAGGTAGTAAGAAACTCACAAATGTCACCGGATAACTTTTAGCTTATCATGTCACGTCAAAAGAAAAAAGCATATTAGATGACACTTGTCATGAGATAAATGAAGACCTGTATTAAACGATTCCTATCTATCATATAAGGCCAACGTTTTTAAATAGTGGTTGTAATCACGACGGAAGTTATCACTGGGGTTAATCAGATCTTCTTGATTTGTTTTTTTTCTCCAAAATTCTCAAAAGAATGTGATAGAATAAACAGATGCTTAGGCATAAACATCAGGTTCTTGCTGGACGTAGGATACGTTGGCATATTCATGTGGATTAAAACCTGAAGAGTGAACATCTTATATGGACTCCAATTAGCTGACAAATGTTCAGTTTACTGGTTCTACATCACCGCATTGTTCTCAGACTATGGGCTAATGATGTTTAGTGATTTTCATTGTTTTGGTCTCAGAAATCCAAAAGCCTGGAATATTTTACAAAGACAAGATAAAAAGCATTATCCAGCATAAACCGTTAGGATTATTTTTCACTCACTAGTTGAATCATGCCATTTTCTTCCGCAATCTTAGATCCGATAATAATGCAAAAGTAGCAATAGATCTTGTGTGATTATATTTGGTTCTTCACTCAATAATATACAACACAAACTAGCACCCGCTTTTTTGCCCCGTTCCACCGCTAGGCTCCGGAAGTACTTTTCGGCACAACACCCAGAAAACCCTCCGGGTTTTGGAAACTTCATGACTTCTTATTCATGGAACAAATAATGCTGCAAGTCTGAAGATATAATCTTGCTTTCACCTTCATTCAGTCTATTTTTCATGATGCCTTCTGATCTTGATTGTAAAGATTGTCCTCAGTAAGGCTTTTGGCAGCTACTCAAACGTGAATTAACCATAATTACCAAGACCAACGCTATTTCGACACTAAAATATTCCCACTAGGTATTTCACTTCCGCAAATTCGCCAAACTCCTTGTCTGAGTGGATTACCCACGCAAGTCTTCGGCTCAACATTTTCTTGGTGATGCCGCTCACCGAACTCCATAACCATTCGTCGCCCCCAGTGAATCCGTCCCGGATGGCAACTTACAATGGTGAAAGTTAACCAGTGATTTATTTTCCAAAGCATGGTCAACTGACCTCAGAGAATGCCAAGACGGTTTCTCCTCACTCGTCAGGTAGTCTGGATTGTTAAACCATAGTCGGGGCCAAGGTTTCAACCTCGGGATTTGTTTTTAACTCATCCTTATGGAAAGGTTACACATCTTCGTCTTCCTGTCGTGCTTTCACATGATCTCATCTACTCCAAGTAAATGAAGGCTCTCGAGTGCGACGTCATCTGGTTGGGACGATACTCCAAATACCTTCAAAACATTTGCGTCCCAGAACCTGTGTCCCTGTTTTTATACCGCTTTTGATCCTTCCTTCGATAAAACGATATTTCTGATCCAATTTATCATTGGAATCTCAAAGGCTTCCTAGACATCCATTGATTGTGAGCGTCAATTCAAACCTCATCTACATTGATTATAGACAACCTCCTGAACCGGCGGTGATTAAGTGGATAAAGTCGTGCCGTTTGGGTGTGAAGGTCGCGGGTTCGAATCCTCCCACCGCCGGTCAACTTCCCCACTTGGCAGCCCTTTGCTGGCCGCGGCCCACTTCCTGAAGGATGATGTGCAGTGTTATTTCATTATTAAAGGAAGTAAAAAGATTAAAATATCCTAAGGTAATACTTCTAGCCGGTTTAGTTTGATAAACAGAGAAATGTACTCTGTTACCCGGCATTGCAAATACCTTTGATTGAGTCCGCCATGAAATATCGGAGAAATAATCAAAACTAAGGTATCATGAGCCACAGTAACTAAACAACTTTGATTCATATCGGTGGAGTTCTGTTCCAGTTCTTTTCTATGAACGCAAGCGGCAAAAACCGCTAAGTCGGTGGTGCTCACGCGGAAATTTTACGCTTCCTTTTGCAGACATGAAAAACAAATTACAGCAAAAATATTTAGGGCCATGTGTTCTCATTAAGAACGTCGATTCTTGCTTACTGATAAAGAACCTCCGATGTGGATTTATCTATGCACACACCAAACTATAATAGATTGAATCGAGTTGTATTTCATCAATGGTAATAGACTATAGAAGACCCTAGACTAATAAAGATCATTTGCAATGTTACTACTGTACAGCTTCCTGTCATATCTCAGCTCATCATTACGCCACAGCATCGATTGTGATCCTGCTACTACCATCACATCACCTATCTCCGAAGTAGGAAATGTTTGAATGATAGGACGCTTCTAAGAATGTTTGTGTTGGCCCGATCAAAACTCCTCTGTCGTGTATCGTCGTTTCTCTGTCTCGAAGTCTGCTCTTCAGTGGGCCGATCCTAGCTCTAGATGGTTGTCGTCCGTTCCCTATATCTCACGTGAAAACAACCAGAGTCCACCGGCAAACAGAGATTCCCGTTTAGAAAGTAAACTTATCACCCACTTATGTTTTTGTCCACTCCGGACCGCCCATCCTGATTCGTTGGCCCAGTTCACGATATGGTCTTTTGCATATTCGCACTCGCTTTCTGATCATACCACTGTATCGGCTGTCAGCTGGTTGCCAATGGGATGACGCGGTCTTACTCTGGTCTCGCGTTTTGCACTTTCTCGCTGTCTGGCAGGATCGGGCTACATCTACGCCCGTGCGTTGATCATTAATTGTCTGGCACGGTCCAACTTCGAGCAACCGCCGATAACCAATGAAACAGCTCTATCAGACTCAGGCTCAAAAGCCAAATCGGTTATCATTCCCTCAAACCCTCTTCTGTCATTATGCCTCAAAACAGTTCACTAGTTCTCTCCAGTTTGTTTTGTAACATATTCTTTGATTCGAAAAAATCTTATCTAATGATTATGTTCATAGATTCTTCTCTCCTTCGGCGTAAACTTATGTTTAAACTTTTGGCCTGTGCCCGATGCAAATTTGAACAGCAATTTACTTGTTTGCAGACCAACCGCAATTGTTGTAAAAATTCAAAATCCACCGGCACTCTGAGTATCACAGCAAATGGTCAGCTGAAACACTAATTCGCAGTTTCCCACTTTTTGACCAGGTATGTCTTACGGAAAACCCCCTACCATAAATTGCATCCCTTATTTTCTTCCCCGTTATGGGGCAGTCACGACAGTCTTCTGCCATTTTTCAGCTTTCGTCCTTTAGAACTTGCTTTCGCTCTTACTTTCACCATGTTTTCTCTTTTATTTTACAAGCGTGTGTAAATAATTCTAGATCCTCGAACATTGAACTTCATTCCTTTGGACTCTCAGTGTGCCGTGAAATTTTAGAGAAACGTCCTGGATCCTTATTCACTCCCGATTTCTCTTCTTTCAAATTAGAGTCGAAAGGCTGTTCTCAACGAAGAATTTCCCCATCTATTGTTTACTCATATTTTTCTGATTGTGTCACCTATAAATTTAAACAAAGTAGCACATACTCTGAAAAAAATAAACTGCATTTCGACAAGTGGCACATTGTTTCAAGCATAATTTCTCCTAAGAATTTCGAAAAACTATTACGTTCCGCTACCTAATAATCTGCGGATAGTTAAATAGTTTTATAAAAACTTTATGTTTTACCCTCGATCTGCATTTATTTATTTATTTACTTTTCTTATTAGTGAAAAACCAACGTACATCGTTTTCAGGAAGAGGACAGTAGCCATCAGAGGGCTCCCAAGTTGGGAAGTTGACCGACGGTGGGAGAATTCTAACCTGCAACCCTCAAGTCCAATCGCCGCGACCACCGCCGGTCGGCTTCAGTCTGTTACGGGGTAAACCAGCTTCATAAATGTGGCTGGTGGGGGGGAAATGTTGTGAATATAGTACCCAGCAGTGTCCCCAGGACCAATCCATCTCCGTTTGAGATTGTACACCTAACCCCGGAGTGAACTAGGCATATCATGCAAGGCACCAGGGCGATTCACTCTAACCAGTAGCAACAATTTATTTCTTTCGTCTTTGTTGCGAATCCTTGTCGAAAAGTGGACGCGAGGTAAGCGACCACGGCCTTATCTGAAGGCTGTAATTGTATTAACTGTTCCACGACTTATACATGACATCTAAAATCATGTCCAAAATCCAAGAAAATTTCAGTTGGTTTACGCTAACAGGGCACCCAAAATCCTTCGATAGTCCGACTGATAAAACCAGTTAAACAGTGGCTGACCGGATTAAAAGCCACTCTGAGCAGAGGAACCTCAATATCAACTGAATCTATGGACCTGAAAGTATGCTGCTTAACGCACAGCCAGTGCACTATATGAACGATTCTTCTTGCACCAAAAAGTTGATAATTCACCCTAGCAAAAAGCACACTCCTTGAGACTATTTAGAACACTGACTGGTGAAATACAGCACACTGTGGTGCAGTCTTTCGACTTGTGTCGTTTCAAGATTAAAGACGCTTAGGAAGCAACAATACCCCATGTACTCGGATAATTCCGCTGGTAATTATTTTGTATCCGCCTGAGGTATTGTTTTGACATGCACTCTTCTAATTATTTTATTTCATGACTGAGGAAACCAGTAAGACATTTATCTTGTACCAAATTACAGGAGAGTAAACAAAAATAAACAGTGGCTTGTAGGTCATTTTAAAAGTTACTGTTCTGGAGGAGACAAAATATCAATTAGCACTAATATTTAAGTCTAGTAAAATTTACTTTAAACTGCAATTATCAGAGCATCGTTCTGTTCTCTGGAAATAAGTGGCCTGATACCATAACGACTACAGCATTTTTCAGTACGGAATTTCATTATATCCGTTCAAAGTAAAGTTAAATTAATTGGCATAAATTAATACAATATTAAGCAATAATGGACTATAAGACCTATATGGGTAAAAAGCATTTAAGATTGAAGCAAGCAGATTTTACGATTACTATCAATTCTCCATAAGTAGGTGTTCACTTCAAATGGACTCTCATTCTATAAGTTATTTTGTTTTTATTTGTTTACATCTTTTTTAAAAATTTCGAAAGAGCATATACCCAAAATCTTAAAAATCAGGAACATCGCTGTCCAACTTTTACAAAACTGCAAACATAATAAAGCGGCTCATCGTTCTTCTAGATATTAAGAACCTAGTTCGGTGTGGATTCATCAAGTGCAAAGTGGCGTGGATATTAGAAAGCTGACAAATAGGGAAGTCACTAGCAATTGAACTGATCGAACCTGTGACATTCAGATGGAATCGTCATCATTTCGAGAGAATGTTCGTCTCAAAATCAAATACGTCCTTATGAACAAATGATGATACTTACCTGTTAATGAGCTTTCATTGACTATGCAATTTCCGGAGAGTAAAAGGGCGTCACACTGCATCACACATCCGTTGCGCGGAATCTCAAGTATATCTCCGGGTACGAGGTCAGTAGAATCGACCTGCTGAAAAGCTGCAACCAACAAAGAATATCTTGAGTCACAGGAGGTAACTCCGTCCCATTCCAATCATATAAGGCAAGCGTCTACAAAAAGTAAGTTTAAGATACTGATGACTGTCTAATTTTTTCTTATCACTGCAGCCACAATCTTAAAACAGACCAAAACATGTCAAATGTGAACGCCAGACGGATATTAATGGAGGACTATTCATGAAATCGTTAGAAATTCCTGAAACTGACTGACTCTAACTCATCTACAACCGACGGAGCGGAGCACACAAACCGGAACCACGTAAATTAACATTTTAATATTCGTGAACGGATCCATTATATAATTTAAAAATCTTGACTTCCTGCCAAACACTCGGAGCCTTAGGTCTCGACCAACCGTGCAATTCCACAAGACCTAAGTCACAGTGGGAGCTAACTCAGTCCGGTGATAGTCTTCAAAGTAGTCCCGACAAAACCGAGGATTATCATCAAAGGGTTAAGCAAAATGTACCTAAAGTATGTTGAATCCACAGCATTTCAATAGACAATCTTTAAATTATGCACGCAATGCAAACTTGTGCAGCCCTTGTTATTGTCTCACCCAAGATGATCAACGTCATAATCCTCTTGGCGCACTCGATTGAAAGCTAACAACACTGATCTTCTTTTTATTCTTCCCTCTGTAACTGACTTTTCATTCACATATTTTGAACACACTGTTAATCACACCTATTTTACCAATCATAAAATCCCAGTTGATTGTCAGGCTGCCAAGTTTTTTTAGCTCTCGTTCATCCATTATAAGCAAATGAATTTCCTGCCCTTCAAGGCCCAATAGGATCCTCGGTCAGGACTCTAGTAAGAACTAGAAGCGTAAAGGTGGTAAACCTATAATAATCTTGATAAATCAATAAGCTTTGTACTTGTACTTGTACTTTTAAAGCCAAACACATCAAGTTGGTTTTAATCGTTTTGCAAAAATAATACGGTTTACTTGTTACGGAATTTTCCCAACAAAACGGAAATGTTACACAGCCAGCACAACATTATAACGCTCAATATAGTCTGGCATGAGGTAAACTTTAAAACAAGCAACGTTGTGATTTCAAATGGAAGCTCTGAAAAACCTCATAAACGAAAACATGAAATTCAGACTAGTCTGAGAGTCCAAACTGATGAAATGGGTCACATATTTCTGAAGCCTACTGCTCCGAATTCCTATGAATTGTTGACTGTGGCTAAAATTTGTCAACCACCGATGAACAATATACCAGCACTAAGATGGTGTCGAATAGGGCACTGTCAGTTTCATACGTGATAAAGAATGTGGTATTGATCATTTCAATGGTCCGGCGAGCCTAGTGAGTGCCTAGCTGAGTGCCAGTACAGATAATGAATTGTGCTAATCTTTTCTCTTACCATAAGCCATAGAGAGAGAATGTCATATTAGTCGCAGTGTATCAATAAATTTCTCCATAACTTTGAACGAGTCTGTGAAGCAAAACCCCACAGGAATATTATTTGACACGCGAGTGGACCCGTGAACAGAGTATGTTGATTGCACTGACTGCCCAGGTTTGGCTTCGTAATTCATATCAAATCATTAATAACTAAACCCGATGTCTTCAACAAGGAATCTGATTCATTCTAATTCATCTGAGTCAGTTCGGTTATCCAACATACCAAAAAGAGCAAACTTTATAAAACTTGTAATTTTCTTCGAGGAGAGAAGTTCCATGGCTGAGTCAAGGAAAACACTAAGTACATCTCATCAACATCATCGTTCAGCGTTAAACAGCAAGGCAAGCCTCACTGATCGCTGCCCGTTCTCCAGAGTTACATCCTTCTATAAGAAGGGTGAATATCCAAAGAGAACAGGGAATGGATCTACTCCGTCGGGAAAAGATAAGAATGCTATAGTAGCCAAAAAACTGAACAAAATCAAAACGTAAAAAGTACCTTTCCAATCATTCTGATTAGGCAGAAAATGAGATCACGATCCCCAATGTTCACGGCTTACTGACATATCCTTCAGTGTCTCCAGCCAGCTAGTTGACGAGTCTTTTGGACCCCAACCACGAAGACATGAGACACCTAATTTACCTAAGTTCGCCGTACATTTTCTCATCCCACGTTGCCGTCATCTGTTGGTCTCCACATGGCTTCTTCCATTCCTCGGGGGAACGCAAAATAGGCCAGGGTATGGTAAACGAGTGTCTGCAATATGCAACACGTGACCCAACCTGCGTAGTTTACTAAGTTTCACACACTGAGATAAGGTATTCTCAGAATTGACATAACACTAAATTCCTCACTTCCACATTACTCACCCAGTCACTCCATCCAATCCTAGCCATACTACGTAAACATCGGTTGTCGAAAACCTCCAACCGACGAACATCTCCCACACGCATACTTCATGTCTCGCAGCCTTACAACAAAACTGAACTGAGCACACTGCGGCATAGTACATACGACTTTTCAACTTCAGTGAAATATCAGACCGACGCCACAAGTGCTTCAGTCCAGCGATATACTCTTATTTATCTCCACTGCCGAGCTGCCATCGTTCGACATGCAGCTACCAAGGTAGGTGAAACGGACCACAATCGTTAGTTCCTCTCCGCTCAGCACCAATTTCGGCACTACTGTCGTACAGTCCTGCAACAGCACTTTCCACTTTAGAGGTGCAAAGCACATGCTAAACCAAGCAACCGACTTCGAGAGTCCATCTACTGCCCGTTGTGCATGGTCCGCGGATTCTAACAGGCACACGACGTCGTCTGCTTAATCTAGATCGCACAGCTTCTCTATTTCGCAGACCGATTTCTACATTCTGGAGACCTCCTAAAACATCTTCCATCACCTCGTCCATGACGAAGTTGGACAAGAATGGAAAGATGGGACACTCTCGCCAAATAATGCCAGTCGTTTTGAATGAACATGGCGATTCACTGTAAACTCTCACGCCACTATAGGTATGCGAGTACAACGCTCTCAACAGTTTCAGGAACTTCGCTGACATACCACTCTGGTGAAGAGCACTGAATAACGGTGTTCGATACACTGAGTGGAACGCTCCTTGCAATTCCAGAAAGACTGCGATCGTAGGGCGGCGATGCGTGTGGCGCGTTTCTAGTAATTGAGGAAGAGTGATTATCTGGTCGATACAGTCCCGACCTGGACGAAATTCACCTTGCTGTTCGCGGATTTTTGGTGGCAGATAACGCAGTAGTATCGAAGCTATTACTTTAGTAACTATCGGAATTAAACCAATCCCCCGATGCTACAGTCACTTCGTGTTTCCTTCTTGAAGATGAGTACAATCAGTGACTCACCGGACGATAACGGAATATGCTTCTAGTTCCAAATATCATGAATCAAGGAGGTAAGTGATTTCATGAGGGTTACTCAATCCAAGTAGTTCGTCCGAATCGACTGCTTTGCCCCGCTTCAGAAGTCGAATATTCGAATTTTCATTTCCATCTCCGTTGGAGTATCAAGAGATACCTCCTAAGAATTCTCAGCCGCAGTCGTCAGGCTAACTAATTTAGCATGCGGCCAGCAAAACTAATCTTTGAAGTGCCCAGCCCAACTGTCTAGCCTTTGGTGTCCACAATGGATGAGCTCTCCGTTCCTATTGCATACGACTTAACTAACCGAAGTTCGTCGCCCACCGCTGTCGCGTATAAGCTTAAACAGTCTGTGATTGTTACCTGAAGCGGCCGCTTCCTCCTTCTATTCGACTAACCTAACCCGCCAGTTTTCGCGGTCATTCATAAGACTTACCAATAAATGATGATACAGATGTCGATGCATCTTACTCGATTCCTTGTATTCAGGCAGCTGGCATTTTTGATCTACTAGAACAAGCGATCCTTGCGAGATCCAATGTCTTTGATGAACGCTAGATCTAGGACGACAGGCGAGATCTGTTGCCAAATGCATCACCTACTTGATTTGGTTCTGTTACTCGTCTACATTGCTGCTCGTCGCAGTTCTTAGTTCCTCGAACAGTTTCTGCTCATAGCTGTTGCGAACAGCCGAATCACACAGACGTTCGACAACCAATCAAATTTGTGACCTGCCTCCATGGCCGTCGAGCTGCAGCAAAAATCGCATTAAAACTAACGCATGGTCCGATTCGACGAACGTGGTCCAGCACGATCTACAGTTCTGGACAGAATCGTGCACACGAAAGCTTACTGCAATATGGTCTATCTGACTCAGACCACCTGTCGAGTTAGAGCGCCATTTCGCCGTGCGACGCGAACTGTGTCGGAAATTCGTACTAAATACGAATAGGTTATTGTCCGAACAGAATTGGAGAAGTAGCTCTCCGTTATCTGTTTCCTCAGCGGGC